>JBAKBP010022584.1:0-38485 GCA_037953745.1 Lithodes maja
GGTTAAAATATATATATATACCGGTGTATATATATATATATAATATATATATATATATATATATATACATACAGTACCGGTATATATATATATATATATATATATATATATATATATATGTGTGTGTGTGTGTGTGTGTGTGTGTGTGTAGAGAGAGAGAGAGAGAGAGAGAGAGAGAGAGACATGATAAAGAAAATATGAGATTACTTTATGGTTGATGGGCTTGGCAATTGAATACACTTTAGTGGTGGGGGTTATGGGGAAAAAATGGCTTAATGGGGAAAAGTCTTGAGTGGGGGACAGAGAGAGAGAGAGAGGGGGGGGGGATGCTAGAAAAGCGTTACCGGTAGAATAAAAGATAGAATGATATATAGATAGATAGAAAAATAGAGAGAGAGAGAGAGAGAGAGAGAGAGAGAGATTATGGTAAAGCTGAACAAGTAGCAGATTAAAGAAAGGTATAGTGTTGGGGGAAATTGAAAAGTAAAAATATAAAAAGGGGTTTAGGGTAAAGCTGATAATAAAGGATGAGAGAGAGAGGGAGAGAGGAGAATGTATAAAAAAGCGGTACCGGTAGAATAAGAGAGGATAACTGGGATAGAGAGAGAGAGAGAGAGAGAGAGAGAGAGAGAGAGAGAGAGAGAGAGAGAGAGAGAGAGAGAGAGAGATAGATAGATAAATAACTAGGCCATCACAACACGAAATAAGAAGTGACATTCATGGAGATTAAGAAATACGAGACTGTCTAAATATATATGAATGAATGTGGGTAGGTCATACGTGTGTGTGTGTGTGTTTGTAATCCTGAGAATGTACGGTAGTAATAGAAACTAACTGATCTTTGCGCTCTCTCTCTCTCTCTCTCTCTCTCTCTCTCTCTCTCTCTCTTTAGCTATCTCTCTCTTTCTTTATCTCTGTCTCTCTTTCTTTTTCTCTCCCTCTCTCTCTTTCTTTAGCTATCTCTCTTTCTTTATCTCTTTCTTTAGCTATCTCTCTCTCTCTCTCTCTCTCTCTCTCTCTCTCTCTCTCTCTCTCTCTCTCTCTCTCTCTCTCTCTCTCTCTCATGTGTTGCCTATAATGTGACTGTACAGTATGTGTATCATTGTATGTATAATATTATCTATGTGAGTTTTATGCTGTGTATACTTTGTCCGTGGGTGGTGAGTATGTGTGTGTGTTGAGTAGCCTATATTTGTATGCATGGGGGGGGGGGAGTATAATTGCGCATGTGTGAGTGTATTTGTGTGTGTGTGAGAGAGAGAGAGAGTGAGAGTGTGTGCATACGTGTGATGAGTGTGTGTGTGTGTGTATTTGTAATCCTATGTGC
The DNA here is from genome assembly GCA_037953745.1 of Lithodes maja. Taxonomy (NCBI): domain Eukaryota; kingdom Metazoa; phylum Arthropoda; class Malacostraca; order Decapoda; family Lithodidae; genus Lithodes; species Lithodes maja. Next base: position 1,328 of record JBAKBP010022584.1, read on the forward strand.
TTTACGTGATCCACTTACACACAGGAAATTAATAATACTGTTTGATCCACACCAATTTCACCTTTCCCGAAGCCTCGTGTTCCTGGATTTTATTACTTACACCATTATTGAAAACATTGATTATTAATAGGGATGTAGGCTACAATATAATTATGCATAGGCGTAGTAGTAAACCATCAAATTAAGTAATAATGTTTTATTTATTTTCGTATCTCAGTCAATCAATGAATACACATGAAAGACAAACACAAAATAAAATATAACATACAATAAAGTAATATATTTTTTTTTTATATCTTAGTCAATCAACGAATAAACAACAACTCTATACATAACATAAAATCAATCATAAGATAAAATAATTATGTTTTTATGTTATTTATGAATCAATTGACCACTTGCGAGTTACGGTACTTGCTGTATGGAAGTTGGAGTCGATATTTAACGGAAATACAATACCAATGTGCTGTAGGTTTGTGATAGATAGAACGTTTGTTGAAGTTACTTTATTGCGTTTATAAATGCACTACAACCGTATTTTATTTGGTAGGCTAATTCTGCTAAATATCGAAGTGTACAGGTCCAACTTCCTTATAGCCCAAAATTCGCAAGTGGTCAATTGGGCTTGCGCCGTGACAATACGTTTTTTCTATGTGAATGAAGGAGACAAAAGGCAAAGCTGCCTGTAACAAGTGTCTCCACCAAAGTTGACAGAGTGACACAGCCAAAATCAAGGTACCGTTATGTTAGAGTCAAAATGTCTGGAGACTCTGGACACATGGATTTCGAAGCAGTTTAAGTCATAAGTTTAGGGAAAGACAGATTGAGGAAGGGAGTTCCAAAGCTTGCTTGTTTTATATTGTTTTAGTTTCCTCCCTAGAACTCCATCAAGCTTAATCAATTATTCTCAAGATCCCCCTTCGAGATAAATTTGTACATTTTTCGGTAGAGAAATGTCCCGGCCGAATGCTGATTACTCCACAATTACACGCTCGCTATCGCTCGCCACGAAAACATTCCAGCTTCCGCCAGATAATTTTATTGGACGCCTTCGCAACTAAACATATAAAGGGATTTTCTAAGTAACTATACACGAGAATGACATGCAGACAGGTAATTAGCGTAGCAGTCAGGTAGGTCATTACAATATATTTAAGTTTGTCGGCTGCTGACTGTGTTAAGGGGGGATGGTTCACTTTTTGGCCGATTTTTGCATGTACCGGGTACCGGGTACCGTATTCATTATTTTTCTAGTTTCCTCCCTAGACCTCCATCAAATTTAAAAAAAAAAAAAATCCATTAGATCCCCCTTCTAGATTAATTTGTACATTTTTCGGTAGAAAAATGTCCCGGCCGAAGGCCGATTCTTCCAACATTACAGGCTCACTATCGTTCGCCAGGGAAAAAATCGACACCTAAATAGCACGAAAGGTCTAAATATTGACGACAAATGGGGCGAAAGGTCTTAAAATCGACTAACTAATAGGACAAACATCTTAACATCTGAAAACTAATGGGGCTGAACATGAGGGAGAAAGTGGTCCAGAAAATCGGCCCATGTCCCCTTAAGCAGATGACAACTAAATAGTAATTACCAGATGCATAGGTACAGTCGCGCTAATAAGTGATGTCTCGGCACCAAGTATGTTTTGATCAATAATTGGTATCAGACAGATTGAGGAATGAAGAGATACGTAGGAGAGTGGGGCAGCAGGAACATTTGTCAGCCAGAGTGGACAGAAGGGTGCTGAGCTGGTATGGTCATGTTGAACGAATGGGAGATGAAAGGCTTACAAAGATAATATGTAAGTCAGGTACAAGGGGAGATAGAAGGGCAGGAAGACCCCCATTGAGATGGAGAGACTGTGTAAGAAAGGCTTTGGATGATAGAGGAATGACTATAGATCAGGCAGGGGAAGTGGTGGTGGACAGGAGTGAATGGAGAATGCTTGTGAATAGTTGAGTGAACACGTGGTCATTTGGAGTAAGGGGTCGGGCGCAAGTTCGACTAGATAATAGTCCATCAGGCGCCTGGCCCGGGGAGACGATTAATATGAAGGGTGTGCCTGGAAGTGTGGTGGGAGGGCTTGTGGCTTTGGCTCCGCTGCATGTCTGCCTGCCGAGATCGGAACCTCTCCGGGTGGTCAGGGGCCGGGGGAGTGCTGGAGCGACCTTGGTAACCCTGGTCTCTGGGTCTTCTCCTGGGTGACCTGGATGTGTGTGAGTTTGTGTTTTTTATCAGTGTTTATTTTTTGTTTTATGTTGTTTTTGTGTTTTCCCTGTTCTTGCTCTGTCTTGAGTCGGCTACCCCCAAAATGGGGATTGGGCCTGAGCATATAGATAGATAGATAGATAGAATATCTAAGCTTCATTTCTTCATATTGAGTGAAATATACAAACATGTTCCTACACTTACCCACCCTATTCAACATCTGACAGACATAAATACAGCACAGAGCGAGCCAAACGTAATGACAGCCGGGACATGACTTATTAGCGCGACTGTACAGTCGCTTATATATACTGTACTGTATAATTATATACTGTATAATATATATATATATATATATATATATATATATATATATATATATATATATATATATATATATACCGGTATATATAATCATCATCATCAGCCATTAGGAGTCCTATGCTGGACAAAGGCCTCCCTTAGCTTTTTCCATGACTCCCGAGACTTTGCCAGTCGTTGCCATGTTACCCCTGCAGTCTTTTCTATCTCGTCTCTCCACCTCATGTCTGGTCTTTTCCTGTCGCGCTTTCTTTCTCTGGGGGTCCAGTCAGTTAGTCTTTTACTCCACCTATTGTCCTCTCTTCTTGCTACATGTCCTGCTCATCTCCACTTCTGCTCTATTATCATTAGAGCCTACTAGAATATCTTTGACTTTGGTTTGCTCTCCTACCCACAACGCTCTCTTCCTATCGCTAAGAGTTATTCCGAGCATTGATCTTTCCTACGCTCTAGCTAATGGTTGAGTTGGCAACTAGTTGAGAGCTACTGGTGTAGTAGATGATCCAGTGGTTGAGTTGAGCAGTCACCCTACAAATTGGGGTTTAACAGCGTTGCATTAAGAAAGAATTACCGAGCGGGGCAAACTTGATAAACTGGACCCCCCCCCCCCCCCCGACTGAGGTAGTAGTGGTGGTGGGATCGGAAGGTGGGTGTGCGAGAGATTAATGGTGGTAGTGGGCCTGATGTGAGCGGGGTTAGTTAGTTTCACGCTCAACAGATGGCGCCAAAAATATCGCCCAGAATTTTTGCGCTGAGTTTCCTTTTTTATTAGGGAGAATGCTGCTTTGTTTTCATTTGTCAGCATTTTTGCACTGAACTTTCTTTTTAATAGGTAGAATACCACTTGGTTTGTCATCAAATGTTATATAGTTTTCTAATTATTTATGTATTGGGTGACTTGTGGCGCATTTGTAGCACGTTTTACTCGCATTCAAAAGGTCCTGGGTTTGATTCAGGGCAGGGCAGGGAGAGACGGATGGGCAGTTTCTTTACACCATATGCCTTTGTTCATCTAACTATAAAACGAAAACGGAACCTGGAATGAGCGGACATTTGCGAGATCCCATCCGGGGGAGTAACCTGTGGTGGTGGCCTGGATTTTTTTGTTTTCTGTATTCCGTATTCCAACTACTTCCTTTCGGGCATAGGCTGAGAGCCTGCACATTCAACCGTTCTACATTGAACGGTGAAGCCCGTGAGGTCTTGTTCCAGTCTAGGGGGTGAGACACTTTTTAGCTGCAACCAGCCCCTGCCATTTTGCCTTCGCAGGATGCACGGGGCTTAGTTGCTCACTCACAGCTCGAAGTAGCCCCATCTCTGAAGCTGCCTCACTCCAGTGTTTCACTGTCTCACATCCTATACTCGGACCCTCACTCTCAGAACGCCACCTTTTGAGCAATAAACTCACTAGGCATTGCCCCCTATGGCATATTTTGAATATGGGAATATTCATACAGTGCTATTTAATCAGGGAACAATGAGGGTATTTATTTGGCGTTTCGGTGGGCTTTGTGGTACGTAATGCACTGAAACTAGGTACAGCACAAATTCCATCCCAATACTGTATCTTTCCATTGACATATCGGGATTTGAACCCGGGTCCATTGGATTACCAGTCCAGTGGCAAGACCACTCCACCACATAGTATGCAGTAGCCCCTCATTTTTATACCGAAAAATGTAAAAATGTATTTATCTTTATTTATTTATTTATTTTTATTTGTCTTTAAATTAAAATATAAATACATAAGCAAATGTATACGCCCCCCCCCCCTTAACCCCTTCTGTGCCGGCGACGTCTGTTTAATTTGATTCTAGCTATATGTAGACGATTTTAGTGCAGCTTAAGAAGGATCTATGCCAGCAAAAAGGGTTAAGTGAGATAGTTCGAAGCCTGCTAGTTGCTGGAGGGCTTTGGAGGCCCTATTTAAACTGAATACAATCGTCTAACAGCAGCAATAATAAAATTGAAGAGACGTTGCCGGTACAGAAGGGGTTAACCTCTTCACTACCGGAGATGTATTTTTATTTTATTTCAGCTATATTTAGACGATTTTATACAACTAAGGAATGACGTGTGTTAGTTGAAATAATAAATTGGGATACTTGGAAGCCTTTTAATTAGTGCATGCCCTTCCTAAGCTAAATAAAATCGTCTAATAATTGCCAGAACATAATGAAAAGACGACCTCGGTACAGAAGGGGTTAAGAAAGAAATTGAAGGAGGGTTCGATGCGAAAATATTTTGGCCGAAAGATAAATTATAGCCGGCGGCGGCAGCTGCCACAAACTGTAAACGGCTGAGGGATCAGGCTTAAATAGTTTTATTAGCTTTATTGGATAATTTATGTATATTTTGGCTCTGTCTCGAGTTGGCCACCCTAAAAAAATATATATATATGTATATTATTATTGGGATATATATATATATATATTATTATTGGGATATATATACAGTATATATCACTCACTGCACCAGAACTAAACCATTCATTGGGTTTTAATGCAAATGACTGAGAGGTGAGAAATTGAAATAGGAAGAGTTTTTGTGTGTGTGTGAGAGAGAGAGAGAGAGAGAGAGAGTGTAAGAGTGTGAGAGATAGTATGTAAGAGTGTGAGAGATAGTATGTAAGAGTGTGAGAGATAGTATGTAAGAGTGTGAGATATAGTATGTAAGAGTGAATAAGTGTGTGTGTGTGTGTGAGTGAGTGAGTGAGTGCGTGTGTGTGTGTGAGTGAGTGAGTGAGTGGAGTGCGTGTGTGTGTATTAAAAAAAGGACAAATATTTGGGGGTATTTTATTTTTGATTAATAAGAATAATAGAATACAAGAGAGAGAGAGAGAGAGAGAGAGTGTGGCAGGAATGGGAATGGATGACAAACAAATAGAACGTGGCAAAACACTTCGACCATCCAATGTATTTCAGAGAGGCTAAAAGGGGAAAAGAGAGAGAGAGAGAGTGTGTGTGTGTGTGTGACAGAGTGAGTGTGTGTGTGTGTGTGTGTATGAGAGTGAGTGTGTGTGTGTGTGTGAGAGAGTGTGTGTGTGTGAGAGAGTGAGTGTGTATGAGTGAGAGTGAGTGAGTGTGTTTGAGAGAGAGATAGAGTTAGAGTGAGTGTGAGAGTCAAGCTACCAGTTGAAAAAATGCGAGGCTGAGCTGCACCTATTGGTGCTTAAATTTAATTGTGTGTGTGAGAGAGCAAAAAAGAGAGTGAGTGAGTGTGTGTGTGCGAAAGATAGAGAGATATACTGTGTGTGTGTGTGAGAGAGAGAGAGAGAGTGAGTGAGAGTAAGTGAGGAATGAGAGAGAGAGGGTGGGGTTGAAAGAAAGTGTTAGCAATGAAGTACAATGGGAAACGAACAGCAGCAGTTCTATTAATACCTATAAGTTTGTGTGTGGCTAATTTATCTAGCTTATGTGAGTAAAAAAACAAATAGAATAGCGCAATTTGCTTTAAGTTACTAATTTATGAACTCGGTTAATCGAGGGTTATATATCAGGGCGTCAAACGAAAGCAATATACATACTAAACACACATGACAAAGCCACTCCAACAGCTTCCTCTCTCTCTCCAACACCCCTTCTCCCCTCTCTACACGCTCCAGAAAAAAATAGGAAAAGTAGAATGTAAATAAGAGGTGCCGTTGCAAAGGCTTATCCCTCAATACTTTGGAAGTGATAAAATGACCAAACCAATGCTATTTCATGTTAGTTTTCGTGTATGCCTTCTCATATTCATTCAAGTCTTCAAACAAAATTGCTCCGTTTTGACACCTTGGTTAAGCCGGAGTCACACGGGCCATTTTTCGAGCAATTTTTACGAGCAATTATAGTCTGGCAGCTTCAAAAATGACACTTTATCAGAATTCAACCGCCTGACATACTAAACCGTCACTTTAGTTACCGATACCAGTGCAAATAAATCCCGTAATATAACGAGAAAGAACTTGCTCATGGAATATTGACGGAAAAATTGCTCGTGTGACAGCGGCTTTATATTCGATATATATTTACAGTATCTAGTCATTTTTTGAAGATTGGAGGGTGGGGAGATTTCCACTTTAGGGACTTTTCTTTTAACTCCTTTCTCCCTCATGTTTAGCCTCATTGCTTTTGAGATTTTAAGACGTTCGCCCCATTAGTTTGGCGATTTTAAGAACCCTCGCCCCATTTCTGTCAATTTTAAGACCATTCGTGCCATTTAGGTGTCGATTTTTTCCTGGCGAGCGATAGCGAGCCTGTAATTTAAGGGGAACCGGCCTTCGGCCGGGAAATGTTTCTACCGAAAAATGTACAAATTTATCTTGAAAGGGGGTCAAGGGGGAGTAATTTTAAGCTTGATGGAAGTCTAGGGAATCAACTAAAAACCTCCCCTTAAATTACTATGTAGTCCACTTCATAAGTTTACCACTCTGTTAGGAAATAAATTAATTAATAAGGAACAAATATACGCAATTATATTATAACTATTTCCTCTGGTGTTATTTGAATTGTACATTTTGAAGGGTGACCGGTCAACTCAACCAGTAGACCATTTCAACCAGTAGCTCTCAACCAGTACCAAATCAAATAATACGGTTAGGTTAGGTTAGTACTATATTTTGGCACTGGTTTGGTTGGTCGGGGTGAATTTGGCACTGGTTGAGAGAGAGCTACTGGTTGAAATGGTCTACTGGTTGAGGAATGACATGGAACCATTTTGAAGTATTTATCGGCATGCATGATTGTCAAGACCTTCAGTTATCTTAAATACCTACCGGTTCTTGGATTAGGTCCCCCACTCTTCTGATCCTGCACTTAAGGGGAGATCTCCACTTGAGGGATTTTTTTCTTGACCCCTTTTTCCCTCATGTTTAGCCCCATTGCTTTTGATAATTATAAAACGTTTGCCCCATTAGTTTAGCGATTTTAAGAACTTTCACCCCATATTAAGACCTTTCGTGCAATTCAGGTGTCGATTTTATCCTGGCGAACGATAGCGAGCCTGTAATTTAAGAAGAACCGGCCTTCGGCCGGGACATTTTTCTACCGAAAAATGTACAAATTTATCTTGAAATGGACTCAAGGGGATGCAATTTTAAGCTTGATGGAGGTCTAGGGAACAAACTAAATACCTCCCCTTAAACTAAAGAATATCCAGTTCAACTAAACATACTGATGTATTTAGGACCTATTTCTTAGTCTAGGTATCATTATTGGTACTCTCCGCTGTATTCTCTCCATTTATTGTTGTATAAGAGGAGAAGATGGAGAAACAAAATGGGAAGGAAGAAAACAACGTGTGAAGAAGGAGGAGGAGTTGACGGGGAGGAGGTTAAGGGGAGATTTTTAGTGTGTTTCCTAGACTTCCATCAAGCTTGAAATTACACCCCCTTGACCCCCTTTCAAAATAAATTTGTAAATTTTTCGGTTCCTCTTAAATTACAGGCTCGCTATCGCTCGCCAGGAAAAAATCGACACCTAAATGGCACGAAAGGTCTTAAAAGTGACATAAATGGGGTGAAAGTTCTTAAAATCGCCAAACTAATGGGGCGAACATCTTAAAATCTCAAAAACAATGGGGCTAAGCATGAGGGAGAAAGGGGTCAAGAAAAAAATCCCTCAAGTGGCAATCTCCCCTTAAGGAGAACAAACACAATGGAGAGGAGGTGGCGATAGAGAACAACAATATATATAGGTAAAAGAGGAGGGGGCGATAGAGAACAACAATATATATAGGTAAAAGAGGAGGTGGCGATAGAGAACAACAATATATATAGGTAAAAGAGGAGGTGGCGATAGAGAACAACAATATATATAGGTAAAAGAGGAGGTGGCGATAGAGAACAACAATATATATAGGTAAAAGAGGAGGTGGCGATAGAGAACAACAATATATATAGGTAAAAGAGGAGGTGGCGATAGAGAACAACAATATATATAGGTAAAAGAGGAGGTGGCGATAGAGAACAACAATATATATAGGTAAAAGAGGAGGTGGCGATAGAGAACAACAATATATATAGGTAAAAGAGGAGGTGGCGATAGAGAACAACAATATATATAGGTAAAAGAGGAGGTGGCGATAGAGAACAACAATATATATAGGTAAAAGAGGAGGGGGCGATAGAGAACAACAATATATATAGGTAAAAGAGGAGGTGGCGATAGAGAACAACAATATATATAGGTAAAAGAGGAGGTGGCGATAGAGAACAACAATATATATAGGTAAAAGAGGAGGTGGCGATAGAGAACAACAATATATATAGGTAAAAGAGGAGGTGGCGATAGAGAACAACAATATATATAGGTAAAAGAGGAGGTGGCGATAGAGAACAACAATATATATAGGTAAAAGAGGAGGTGGCGATAGAGAACAACAATATATATAGGTAAAAGAGGAGGTGGCGAGATGGGAGGAGGAGGAGGATAAAGAGGAAAGTTAGTGATAAAAATCTGAGTGTTATGTATTGGGAGAGAGAGAGTGAGTGAGTGAGAGAGAGAGATTTGTTTTTACATATATTTACATAGATACACTGACTATACATACCGTACGATACAAGTGAGGTGATCAGGACTTAATTCTAATCAAGATAGCAGAACCCGGAATAAAGACAAGTGAAAGACAAGGATAGCGCAGTAGCTCGAGAAAGAGGACGAGAGCGAGCGGTAACTTAAAGAAAAAACACGACAGAAAAGCAAAAGAAAACATTTAAGGGGATGGTTCACTTTTTGGTCGATTTTTGTTCATTTATTCATTATTTTTCTAGTTTCCTCTCTAGACCTAAATCAACCTTTAAAAAAAAAAAAAAAAATCTATTTGATCCCGCTTCTAGATTAATGTGCACATTTTATTGGTTCAAAATTACAGACTCACTATCCTTCGCCAGGATCGCCAGAAAAAAAATCCACACCTAAATAGCATGAAAGGTATTAATATTGACAAGGAAATGTGGCGAAAGGTCTTAAAATCGGCAAACTAATGGCGCAAACATCATAAAATCTGAAAACTAACGGGGCTAAACATGAGGGAGAAGGGGGTCTAGAAAAACGACCCATCTCCCCTTAAAGAAAAACAGGACTGAAAAGCAAAAGGAAGCATTTAAACACCGACTCGGAAAACCTCCTCGCGAATATTTTCAAACCTCGGAGGTCGGTTGGGGGATCAGCGTAACGGATTTAACGGTCCGCCGGGTTTAAAAGTTTGAAAATATATAAACCCCACCGTTCTTTTTCCGAGTTTTGTGAAATATGTGGCGAGCGATTGTGTCCAGGGCTGTTAGAGTTGAGTTTATTGCTCGGTGTTGTTGTTGTTTTTGTGTGGATGTTTAGGTGTTTGTTCTGTTATTGATGTTTGGTTTTATTATCTAGGAGTTTGGTTAATGCTTTTACGATTGTTGAGAAAGTGAGTTTGTGAGGCAAAGAGTGTGAATGTGTTTTCTTTGTTCCTTACGTTTCCTTTTATATATTTTTATCGTGGCGTTTGTGCTTGTGTGTGATAGTTAAATATATAAGTTAATAAATAAATATATGCTAAGTGAATATATAAATAAATATATATACTGTATATACCGGTATATATATATATATATATATATATATATATATATATATATATATATATATATGATTTCGTGAGGGTGATCAGGTTTAATGTTATTATTTTTCTTATTGGGGATCATTAGAGGTGGGCTATGGATAAAAATACTTTAATTCATCGCCATATATATTGAGATACTTAGCTGAAAACTGGTAACCGTATAAGTACTTTCTTTGTTGAGCATCCTAGGTTCGAATCCCTGGACTGCCACATGTATTTGTTGATTTCATTAATTGAGTTTAGGAGTAAAGTCGGTTGGTGGAGGTAACATAATAATTCCTTCCGTTTCTATATTTGTTTTTCTTGGAGGTTTGTGCTTGAGTGCGTCATCTTGCTTGCTTATCGTAATGTAAGTATAAACAATAAATTATGTATAATTAAACCCAATAGCACAGTTACCCCTAAGACATCGCATCAGATAGAGTTACGGTAACCCATTCAGTACCGGTGACGTCCTTTGCATTATGTTCGGGCAATTATTACACGATTTTTTCAGGTTAGGAAGGACGTCTACCCATTAAGAAGCTACAGACTCTCAATTAATCCTTTTAGCCACCATATATCCTTTCTAAGCTTCACAAAATCGTCTAAATGTAACTGAAATCAAATAAATAAGACGTCGTCGGTACAGTAAGGGTTAAAACAAAAGAACCCATTACAGTTTATGTATTGTAGTGCAGACCTTTGTCATTGTTTTGCTGTATACTGCTTTTAACTGCCTCCTTGGGAAATTGGGTGAGAGAGAGAGAGAGCGATAGTTAGAATGATAGATAGATAGATAGAGATAGAGCGAGAGACACAGATATATACAAATGCAGAGATAAATGGAGAGATTGAGAGAGATAATGTGAGAGTGAGTGTGTGTGAGAGAGAGAGTGAAAGTGTGTGAGAGTATGTGTGTGTGCGTGTGTGTGTGTGTGTTTCCCGTATATAAATAACTGTTGACATAATGAGGAAAGGGGCTATAGGCCTATAATAGATATATTATTATTATTACTTGACGGTAGGAATTATCTCCGCTCTATGTTTCTCTGGGGGGATACACACACACACACACATATATATATATATATATATATATATATATATACAGTATATACAGTATATAGATAAATAAGAAGTGGAATGGTTAGTACCGTATGATGACAAAATTAATACCGTAACTTATATAATAAGACCGATTGTACTGTACTAATAAAATAAATATAATGATTGAATAGGCCTACACGTCCTGCTATTTTTTGTATTATATTTGTTTGCTTATACAGTATATATATATATATATACAGTATATATATATATATATATATATATATATATATATATATATATATATATATATATATATATATATATACCGGTATATATATATATATATATATATATATATATATACTGTATATATATATTATTTTATTTTTATTTCATTTTTCACCGACAATCCATTTTCTGTGCTCCCCATTTCTGTTTTCTGTTTGTTTACTCCACTTGCTTGAAGAGCTGCCTTCCATTACTGCGGGGGTGTTTGTTTGTTTGTTGGGATGGTGGACAGATTGTGAGAGGTACAAAGAGTTACTAGGAATAGTTAGTATCTCAAAAACGTTGGAGTCCATTCCGGGGAGATGCTCGAAGTGGAGAGAGATTGTGTAATGCACTACACCCATTGCAGAGTGTGAAAATTACTCTCTTCTTGAACTGCTGTATTGAAGAACTATTTTCAACTTAGGAGGGAAGTTTGTTCCAGGTAGAACAAATGTTTTATGTGAAAAAAGGTTCCACAAATACTAGTGCTGAACCTTTTTAACCCATTGACTGTGGGAGCCATTCCAGAATGCCATGGCAATTTACAGCAATTTACAAGCTTTTAAAGCCTCTTAATGCCTGTAAAATCGAATGCGAGGGAGCGGGAGCACGACAGGCCACATATCCTTCCTCCAGCCAGCTGGCCGCAGCACTGAGGACTCTGAGTCATGCTCTCTCAAGATATACAGCGCAGCTAAAGGCAAATGTAGCGCGACATTAGCGATAATTGCTCATTTTTGCGAATGTCTATGGTAGCGCTGAGGGTGAAGCCCGCGAGCTACGAAGCTCGTTTTGGTGTAATTTTGAAGCTATTTTCTTCTAGTTTTTTGGCTGAATACATTTATTTTCATTCAGACACTTGCCTAATAAATCAGGAGTGCCTGAATGAGCCCTAATATTGCGGAAATATGCCCGCAGCCAAAGTGCCTGGAAATTAGCTTCCAGGCATGATTGTATGTGTACCGGTAATGAATTGAGGCTAATCATATTGCTATAATCCACATTGCCAAACCCATTATTTTTTTTTTTTACCAGTACTTCAGTAAGTTGACCAACTCAACGAAAAGAGATCAAGAGTTCTCAACTAGTGCTCATTCCTCGGTCTTCTAATTAATGGAATAAGCTTTGTACCCTTAGCGTGTACTCTTTCCAGTCGCTCTATATCTTTCCTGAGTGCTTAGACCAGAATTGAACAACATACTCTAGGAGAGTCCATATCAGAGCATTGTAAAGTGTGATAACTATTTCCCTATTTCTAAACTTAAATTGCCTCTCAACCCTTATAGTGTGGCTGACGTACGCACACGTATGTAAAAAATTTGTTTGCTGCGGGCAACGCCACCACATGATTTGGTAACTGTCTCGATAGCATAATGCATAAATGCGCGGAATTTTGGTGTGAATATCCTAGGTTGGAGTCCTTGGAGTGCCACTTGTTTTTGTTGATTTCATTAATTGAGTTTAGGAGTAAAGTTAGTTGGTGAAAAAAATATGAATTAGCGCTGCCTTTTGATATTACTGAGCAGTCTCCACTGTTGCCAGATGTAAGAGAGAGTTACAGGCTCTCCTGCGAGTCATTCAATAATTTCAGTATATCACGAGGCTTCCTAGTGAGCAGGTCTGTGCTTGGAAGAGGTGTTTTGGAAGCTGTTATACAAGCATGCACCAGTCTACTTCTATGTGTATTATTTTGTAAGAGTGATAGTGAGACTGAAAATGTGTGACTATAAGCTATGTGAGTGTGTGTGTCGGATGTGATACTGTGTACCTGTGTTTATGTTAGCAAGTTATTGTTGTCAATTTATGTAGCCTATGATAGAATTAATGTGTTTTGTGTGTGTGTGTTTGTATAGGCTATGTAAGTGGGATAAAGTGTGTGTATTGTGTGTGTGTGTATATATGTGTGTGTGTGTGTTTGAATAACAATTAAATTACTATGCATTCGTTCCAGGAAATTTGCATTTTTTCAATTCATACATAACGGGTACGGTACCGGTATAGCCTACATCATATCAAATTGTTAAATTTTGTTATGTGTGTGAACAGTGTCATTGTAAGATTAACATAAATACGGAATTGGTAGAGAGTGTGATTTTGGACGGCAAGGTATTTGTGTATATTTTATAATCATGAATATTAAGGGAGCCCACCTCGTTTTTTTGTTTGTGTTTTTTTTTTTTTTTTATTCATTCGGCCCCATTCAGCCTACTGTTTTAAGACGTTTACCCCCATCCAGGTGTCAATATTTTCCTGGCGAGCGGTAGCGAGCCAGCATATATATATTTTTGTTTTGACAGCAAGCTAAATTTGTAAATTTTTCGATAGAAAAATTTCTCCGGCGAAGCCGGATTTCTCCATACAATGCTGGCTCGCTATCGCTCGCCAGGAAGAAATCGACACCTGGATGGGGATAAACGTCCTAAAATAGTTGGCTGAATGTGATAAAAAACATAAACAAAAATGGGTACAAGCCAGGGAAAGAAAAAAAAAAGAGAGAAAGATTAAACAAAGCCGGTGACCCCTCCATAACTCCTTCCGGATTATGTTGCGTTTTGGCAGATTATTGTGGCTATTATTAGACGAGTATGAAGGCCGGACCACCTAGTTGGGACTGCAAGGTCTGTGTGGTCTGAGTATCTATAATTCTGTGTAACTCTCACTCTCACTTTCTCTCTCTCTCTCTCTCTCTCTCTCTCTCTCTCTCTCTCTCTCTCTCTCTCTCTCTCTCTCTCTCTCTTTTTCTCTCTCCCTTCTCTCTCTTTTTTCTTTGCTATCCTTTCCTTCCTCTGTCCTTTATTATCTCTTTAGCTATCTCTACTAGAATTAAGTCCTGACCATCTCGCTGGGATCGTAAGGTCTGTGTGGCCAGTGTATCTATGTAAATCTCTCTTCTTTGCTATCCTTTCCTTCCACTGTCCTTTATTATCGGGTTAGCTATCTCTACTAGAATTAAGTCCTGACCACCTCGCTGGGATCGTAAGGTCTGTGTGGTCAGTGTATATATGTAAATCTATGTAAATATCTCTCTCTCACACCTTTCATCTCCCCCGTTTAATTTCCCCAGATCTTTCATCCCTATCCTCCCCCCCCCCCCCTTTCCTCCCTCTTCACACCCAATAGGCCTAGTAGGGAGGATATTAAGCCTTAATACTTTTAAATCATATGACCTTTTTTATTATTTTTCGTTATATTCCAGTTTCCGTCTGAAATTATGACTTCTCCTAATATTGTATTCGATGTTAACCCTGTGAAGATTATGACGCGTGTTGACAGTTTATTCTGGCTATCATCAGGAGATTTTATACAGTTTAGGAAGGAGCTGTGGGTATGATAAGGGTATATATAGACTATCTCAATTAACCCTCTTGACTTCCACATACCCTTCCTAATCTGAATAAAATCGTCTACTAATAGCCAGAAAACCGAGGAGAAATGCGTAATCGGATCTTGAAAGGGTTAATCTCAAGTTCACCCGAAAATGTCTATATTTATAACAACAGGAATATGGAAACGTAGCCTATTCATTGTTTGTTAAATTTTGTGTTTGAGTTATATATTTCTCTCTCTCTCTCTCTCTGTTTTTTCTCTCTCTCTTTCTCTCTGTCTCTCTCTCTTTCCTTCTCTCTCTCACTCTCTCTCTCTCTCTATATATACAGTATATATATATATATATATATATATATATATATATATATATATATACAGGGTGTTCAGAAAACATTTGTACAAAATGAAATGGGTGATAGGGAACACAGAATTAAACAGTTTGTACTCCATGGAGGTATGTCCTTAAATGCTTCCTTGCGGTGCTACAGGGTAGACAGTTTCAACGTAATTTCCCTAAATTTGTACCCTAACTTCTCTGTGAGTAATCCGTTTACATACAAACATGGTAATTTAATGTACACAACAGTATGAACATTACATTATTAATGTCAGTACACTGCAAAAACAAAAGAACATTAAATTGAAGAGAAGATTAACCCCTTCAGACTCATATGACGCAGAGGTTGCCGGATTAGCAATAAGAAATAGAGTTCTCTCACTCTTATAATTACCTCTCCAAAATTAGTTTTCTGCCCACAGCTAACTCAAAGACAACTGCAGAGGTTGAAGTAACTAAACTAAAGGTTTCTAAATACACCTGATGGTAACAAAGGCTTTAAAGTATCCCTAATAGGCTCAAAATTGCGTCATATGTCGGAGAGGGTTAACAATCATTAATCATCAGTCAGAACTGTTTACTGAACGAAGATGTTTTATGTCATACTGTTGTGTACATTAAATTACCATGTTTGTATGTAAACGGATTACTCACAGAGAAGTTAGGGTACAAATTTAGGGAAATTGCGTTGAAACTGTCTACCTTGTAGTACCGCAAGGAAGCATTTATGGACATACCTCCATGGAGTACAAAATGTTTAATTCTGTGTTCCCTATCACCCATTTAATTTTGTACACATGTTTTCTGAACACTCTGTATAAATATCTTCCGTTAAAAATGCCAAAATCAGGTTTCCAACCGGATCAGGCACATTATGAAGAGTCCAACAATAATTATTAGGGTACGATGACGCAGTTCTTTTCTGTTTCTTGGCTATTAGTAGACGATTTTTTCAGATTAAGAAGGGTAGCCTATATGGAAGTCGGAGGGTAAATAAATAATAGCCTTCACCCTATTAATTCCCACAGATCCTTCCTAAGCTGTAGAATATCATCTAGTGATAGCCAAAATATACTGTCAAAATGCGGCATAATTTTCAAGGGGTTAGAAAATGGATCGTAAAATTTAATGTTCCTCAACGAGTTTTAGTTCCTCGATGATAAGACAACAGGGTAACTGAGAGATTACCGGATAATGATGATTCCTGGGGGGTTAATGAGTGATTAGCTTAATTAAAAGGCTAATTAGGGAAGCCGGTGAGAACACAAGCGTATACAGGAATTAATAGGAGGGGAAGAGTACTGAGAACATGGCAGATTATGTTAATTTGGAGAGAGAGAGAGTACAAAGGAAGGAAGTACAAAGGAAATCAAGCAACAACAGGTCTAGTGACCCTTCTAGGCTGCTTGTCCTCCAAAACACTGAGGATCAAGTGTCCAAACAGTGGTTTAGAGTGGGTAAGGGAACATTGGAAAGGGAACTACTGCCCTAGAACTAATGTCCGTGGCAGGATTAGGAAGTTAAAGCGGAGTTTAAATGAATCAACGGTGCTGCAGTCTATAATGTCTCGGGGAAGCCCATTCCACAAGTTGACAACTCGATTGAAGAAGAAATTCTTAGATTCGTGTGAGTTAAAAGATTTACCAATAATTTTGCAACCGTTTCCCCGCGTGTAATTAGATTGGTCGATAGTGAAGTACTTACTACAGTTCATATTGTCGATGCCTTTTATGATTTTGAACACTTGAATTAAGTCACCTCTTAATCTGCGCTGGGTTAAAGGAAATAGATTTAATTCTCTAAGACGCTCTTCGTATGGTTTGTTCTTTAGGCTAGGTATCATTTTGGTAACTCTACGTTGAACTCGTTCTAGCTTGTTTATATCTTTTTGGTAATAAGGGCACCAGGATTGAACGCAGTATTCCAGAAGAGGGTGGACTAAGGAATTGTAAAGGGTTGGGATAACTTCTTTGGATTTATGTTCAAATGACCTGCCTATAAAGCCAATTATTTTGTTTGCCTTCTTAACAACTTCTGAACATTGTTGACTCGGTTTTAGGTTACTCGATATTGTTACTCCCAGATCGGTTTCTTTGTTTACATTCTTAAGCTGAGTGCCATTCATCGAATAGTTTGCTTCCTCATTTAGGTATCCGATATGTAGTACTTTACATTTATCCGCATTGAAACTTATTTGCCAAATTTGGGCCCAACATGACAATTTATCTAGATTGTGTTGCATATCGTCAACTTGTTCTTTTGAGAGTACGCGATTTTCAATTTTTGTATCGTCAGCAAATTTTGAGATTGTACAGGTGAGACCCTCATCTATGTCGTTGATGTAAATTAGAAAGAGAATTGGTCCTAGTACCGATCCCTGGGGTACCCCGCTACTTACATTGGTCCATTTAGATGCCTTACCGTTTATGACTACTCTTTGCTTTCTGTCGCTGAGCCAATTTTCTATCCATTTCAACACACCGTCTTGTATTCCATGCGCTTTTAGTTTTAGCAGTAAACATTTGTGGGGAACTTTGTTAAAGGCCTTTTGAAAATCAAGGTATATAATATCTACAGCTTTACTCTCATCGTAGAGGTTGAGGATATCGTGGAAGAAGTCTAAGAGGTTTGTTAAACATGAGAGAGAGAGAGAGAGAGAGAGAGAGAGAGAGAGAGAGAGAGAGAGAGAGAGAGAGAGAGAGAGAGAGAGAGAGGAATGGGGAAAGTACAAAGAACATGGGGATTATGTTAATTGAGAGAGAGAGAGACCCCCCCCCCCCTTCGCCTCGTGATAGTACACAGGTAAGCTCAGGCTACTTCTTTGTTTTTATTTATCTTCCTCTCACCTGCAGCTCCTATCTCATAGCTTTTATACTCTCTCTCTCTCTCTCTCTCTATATATATATATATATTGTGACGCCTCCCGGCATTAGCAGAATGGTTGCGTGGGGCATTGCAGCTCGCTAGCGCTCGCCAGGATGGGGGGATAGGCTACAGTTGTCCTAGAATAATCTGCTTTATTTCATTTGTGTCGTGTTGCCACAGACAGTCTAGAAGTGGTCTTTGTTTTGGTCTGTGGCCGCGCCTTATATTTTATATTCGCTATAATATAAATGTTGCTTGTGTGGGAGGCGAGCGAGAGTGTATGAAGGAGTACACCCAGCAGCGTGGTGAGCTATGACACGGCTAGCTTGGGCGCTGACGGCGTTGGCGGCCGGGTGGTCAACTAGTCCCTTCCCGTCGCTGCCTCGTGTTCTTTACCAGCTCAGAGCTTGCCTGACACGCGTATCGCCTACATCCTTTGCAATTCTGTCCCCCATACTCGCTACTTTGCATACTAGTTCTCTCTCTCGACTTCTTTCTCATTCTCTAATCTTTATTAAACTCAACATCCCTTCTGGTTTCAGCATAGACGTTCACCGTCGACCAGTCGTATTGTACGCGAAGCTCTCAGATATTTCCATGTATTAGGTTAAGGAGGTATTATGCTTTATTGAGGTTTAGAGAGACGGACTTTTCCGTATGTGTCCTCTCTCGGGAAGGTTGTAGACCGGTATATGTCTCCCTTGCAAGGTGTTGAGTGATTCTTCTTGGTTATCTAAAGCTAGACTAGGGGTAAGGTTACTGTGTCGTTGTCTCCGATGTGTGCAGTGTTAGCTAAGCTCTGCACGACATCGACAGGTACTGTGGGAGCCTAAGTTGTCTTCGGGTTGGTTTACTTTGCGAGCACAGCGCTGTGGTGTGAGAGGGCCATAGCCTATCCCTCACAACATAGTGCTGCCTCTTTGTGTTGACTTCTGAGGGATCGCCAGGATAGAGCTAGGTACTAGAGACCTAGATTTATCAAGAGAGCATCCCCGTCATATAACGTAATCTTCATTATACCACCCTTGGACAACGTTAGGATACGAGCCGCATGCTCGCCCATTGTTGCCCTGCTTTGATACCCCAGCTAGACTTTATTAACTGAGCAGACACTGGTTAGAGATAAGCCCCATTATTATATGTATGCAGCATTATTATTCACTGCACTTTTGAGCCGAGGTTGTTGTTGAGTTGCACAACCCGAGTAGGCTGTTGCGTTGTGTCACAAAGCATTTCTTTAGTTGTCGAGCATTACTACCTTTGCGCAGTCTTTATTATTCGCCTGCCTATTATTACTATATGTCCTAGCATTTATTGTGACCCGAATTCTGCATTATAATTGTTCAAGATTCTTTACGAACATCTTCCCAGCATCAGACTTATTTCAGAAGTTTCCAGTTGATGTTGCAGGACTAGCATTGCACTTTCTTTAATACAGGAGTGCCAGTTATTTGAGTATCTACCGTAACGTTAATTAATCACGTTAACTATCTTTTCTTTGTGTAACATAATCGAGTAATCTTTTACTGTTTGAGAATAGGCTGTTTCATTGAGCGTCAGCCTAGTGTGTGTGCACCAGTTACCGAGTCATAGGATACCTCGTTGTCCAGGCACGACTCAGGGCGGTAATGGTGTTTTGTTTTCCCGTGTTTAAGGCAGGGGTTGGATCTAGTGTTACCGTTGTTGCTTTTTGCCATTATCTAGTCCAATGTTGAAGAGCCCTGTGTCTTCGAGAACCTGGATCGTAACAATATATATATATATATATATATATATATATATATATATATATATATATATATATATATACCTGTATATATATATATATATATATATATATATATATATATATATATATATATATATATATACCTGTATATATACCGGTACATATTTATGTGTGTGTGGATATAGCTATTTACTGTATATACATACACATACATATAATTCACCTTCACCAATTATAATTATCTTGTCTTTTCCTTACACTATTAAGCTCAGTGTTTAAATATATACATTGTTGTACATTGTAATAAAAGGAGAATCATACATATACTAGACTGTTGTTCGCACGCACACACAAACACACACACACACACACACACACACAAATGGCATAATCCAAATCCTCAATAATAATTAAACAAAATAATCATAATAACCCTCAAGACATCGCACCAGGTAACGTTAACCCTTTCGGTACACCTTGACGAGTTTCTTTCTTTTATTTTGGCTACCACTAGACAATTCTTTTTAGCTTAAGGAGGATCTGTGGAATCAACGGGTTTATTGAGATAGTTTGTACCCCTTTGATTCCTCGAGTTCCTTCCTAAACTGAATAAAATATATTAATGATAGCCAGAATAAAATGAAAAAGAGTCATCAATCGTAGCCTGTAGATATGCGACTTTCACAGGAAAGACCTTTGGTGGGTGCTTCTGAACTAGAGCCAGAGCTATACTGACGACATCAACAATACCTAACATCTAGGATATGCACGGTATATTACCATTTTCAGTTATGGAGTCGTTTTACCTTTGTTTCCCGGACCTTTTTCGCCGTCCTGGAAACAGTTGGCTCGTGACAGGACGACAAAGCCAGAAAATCCGGAAAAGTATCCCGATAATGGTAGTCAATCAGCTTAATGTTGTTGGGAAAGGTTGTGAGTAGGAAAACGGTGTTGAAGAAGACTAATAATTCGTTGTCTGCAGTGATATCACTGGGATATCTAATTGATAGTTCTACTGCAGTAATATTTGGGTGGTCACAAATATGGCAATGATATGTGCAGGTGGAGTAGGAGTAAGACTGCAAGGGAACAACATTATTTATTAATTGCCCTGAAGGACATTTTGCCGTCAAGTATTCAGTTACATCTGGAGGCGTTTCTGACGGTTGGCTATCAAAGTAAAAATATGAATCATTCACGTCGCGGTAAAGCACGGTTGCATGATTTTCATCACCCAAAACCGGCTCGATCAACAAGAAACCGTGTTCCCTCTGTAGATGGTAATAATTGATATCTTCCAAGTCAACAACGGTGAATCTGCTTCCCAGGTCGGGTGCCATCTCCAAAATCTCCTCTATTTCATCAATAAAGAGAAGTCTCACGTTCTCCATCCCGCTATTTTGTGTCATTTTGTGATAATAAATCTTCAGATAAATCTCGTGCGATGAATGATATCACCAAACTAAACAACTTGCTAAATTCTGTAGGAGTTTCAGTTCCAACGTCCTCACTTCACTAATGCACCAAAAAAGTGAAGGTTAACTCACCTGGTAAACTCACGAAGGATTTAAATCGCCCCCGAACTTATCACATTTATGTAATTAATTTGTTGCAACTTTAATACTATTAAATTTCACCAAATAAATACAATAATTACAATAATATTAACCACAGTTATCGCAAAGAGTCGGAATACATAACAAAAAATACAATAATTAAAGGTATTTTTTTTTTTTTTTGGGGGGGAAACTAGAGAAGAAGAAGAAGACTGTGATTGTGTATTGCGCCCTCTCTGCCTTTATCTTGCCATATTACCCCAATAGTGACTGAAAATACCCCCACACTTCTTACCCGCTGCCCTCAACACATAGGGACAGTGGACAGGAAGCGATTCTCCAATTCTTCATCACCATGGAAGAGCCTGAAGAAGATGGAATGAGGCAGAGGCACCCGCCGCCAGAACACGCAGCCATGGACATCACAACAACCGCCGACGCTACTCCTCAAAAGAGAAGCCTTGCCTCAGACAATGACGAAGATTCAGTGAATGGTTCAGGAAACCATAAAAAACCGAACAGAGCCTCCTCACCAAATCTACACTTCAATGCCCCCCCAAATAGGCCTAGTGACACTGACAACGTGATAACCTACATTGTTCGAACAGCTGACAACTCCATTGCCTTCAACAATCCACACACCTTAACTAGAGCACTAAAAGATGCATATTTGGCAAGTATATTCTACAGGCACAGGGAAGTCCTCACTTAATTGGTAAGGGATCTGCTTTCTGTTTCTCTATATTAGCCAAAGATATAGATAACCTTGCTGATTCACCGATTGAATCCATGACACAACTAGGCAGTTGGCAAGTAAAATGTCGGAAGGCCCGCTCCCCAGCCGACGCAGCAGAACATGGCATCACTTTCGGTAAGATTAGCCCTGTTTCTGAAGATTTGTCAGAAGAAGACATCTATAAATCACTAAAAACTCTAGGCACACACCCAGCTAGGCTACTTGAGGTCTTGAGGATCCCTCCTAGGTATAAGAATGGTGAAAAATCAAAATCCGATGCAGTAAGGCTATGCTTCGAAGGCGAGCTCCCGCCCCGAGTAGCAATAGATATGACGAGCTACCAGGTATCCCAATACACATTCCCCATTCTGCGCTGTTACAACTGCCACCGATTCGGACACAGTGCTATATCATGCAGGAACAAGGTAAGATGCTCAATGTGCAGTGGATTCCATTCCCTAACATCAGGTTCTGACCAGCTAAGATGCCAAAATAATCCCCATTGCTATTTCTGTGGTGGCACACATAGAGTAGTCTCCTTCAAGTGCCCAATCTATATCAAAGCTTCAGAAATTCATAACAAAGCTCAGGCAGACCTCTCAGCACTAAAAAATGTTAACCGACAATTACGTGAGCTTAACCCTATCAATGCCAAGTCTACACCACCCAATACACAAATTACAACAGATCCCAAGCCCACTAGAGCCGTCAGAGACGACCTAAGCTATGCTAAACTTTCAAACCCCTTTTCAGTCCTAGAAGACGAAGTCCCCGACCAGGGTGATATTGAACTGGAAGAAGACGAACACGAGGTCACCATAAATCCGACTAATCATGGTAAAATCCTGATCCACAAGGCACCAATTCCCAGATCCCAACGCCAAAATGGCCCCAAAACTCAACGCTGTACCACAGCCCACCAACTTGACTTCGACGACATCACTCCATGCTCCAACACCGGAACACAGTCCCCCAACATCACAACACCCAATGTAACCGCTAATCCAAAATGCCAGACTTATCAACACCAACGTCAACCTCAAACCCAATCTGAACAAACCACAAAATCACAATTAAACACACACACACCGCACCAAGATGAAACCTACGCAGCTTCAGCCGACTCAGCTTCCCACACGAGTACCGGTACACAACTTCTACATCTCCTACTTCAAGCAATACAGCTATACCTCAAAGGAACAACCCTCCCAGACATAATCTCTCGGCTTTGGCCATATGCAGTCGCTATAATACTCCCTCAATAATGGACCCGTCCTCCCCACCCTTAAAGTTCATGCTATGGAATGCCAGAAGCATCTTTAATAAGACTCACGACTTTAAAACAACGGTAGATAGGGACATGCCAACTATAATAGGCCTATGCGAAACTTGGTTGAATCCATCCACCAACATAGTAATGCCAGGGTACACAATCTTCAGAGAAGACAGACTACAAGGCCTGAGAGGAGGAGGCTTGGCCATAATGGTACGTGAGAATATATCCTGCCGTATACTTGAACTCACCCCTTACAACAACAACAATAACGTAATAGAATCAATGGCCGTTCAGATAGCTCTCTCGGGAAAGTGGTGCTCCATCCTCCTCTGTTACAACCCCTGCAAAGATTTCACCATAACAGAAATCAACCATCTCTTTCAACAAGTCCCACCCCCATGCATGATTCTAGGAGACTTCAATGCACGACACAAACTTTGGGACCCATACGCTCCACCAGGCTCCCTAAATCCTTCAGGAAAAGTGTTATTTCAGGTGCTTCTAGAATCTGTGAATTTAAATCTCCTAACACCACCCGCCTTGGGCACACGCATAGATCCACATACAGGCCGCTCATCCACAATAGACCTCTGCATCGGCTCCCACATATTCAATGACGTTGATATAAAACTAGGCCCATACATGGCAAGTGACCATCTCCCCATCTATATCACATCGACTTCACAAAAAATAACCTCGGACAACATCACTCGTCCCCACTGGAAAATAACAGACAAAGGATGGCAAAACTTCCAAACCACCCTTAGACAAACAACACCAGTAAAGAATCAATCCCTAGAAGTACTAACGACATCCTTCACCCAGACACTTACCAAAGCAGCCACATCAGCCTTCAAACTATACCACTCAAAGAAAGGGGCAAAGCCAAGAGTTCCTTGGTGGACCACAGAATGTGCTGAGGCTATAAATAACAGACGTAAAGCCTGGTACACATGGCGGAGACAACCCACCATACATAACTGTTATAAATATAAACAGCTAAATTGTATCGCAACACGCATTATTCTCAAAGCAAAAAGAAAGGCCTGGGCAAGCTTCTGCAGTACCTTATCTTTCAACACTTCATCTACTCGAACTTGGAACTTCCTAAAAAGTATGAAAGGAAGAAATAAACATTGTCCCCTCCCCCTGAGCCAAAACGGGGTCGCATTAATGACTGACACAGCCAAAGCAAATTTTCTAGCCTCCTTCTACAAAGACCAATACAGCATCCCAGCTCCACCAATCAATCAAGATCTCCTGACTCGTCATATAAACACAGCTCTATCATCACCCTCGACACATGGCATTGACAACCCAATCACCAAACCCGAACTTCAGTACGCGATATCATCTCTCCCCGCCAAAAAAGCTATGGGAGCTGACTTAGTTGCCAATGAATTCCTCTCGCACCTTACACTCCATTGGCAAGATCACCTTATAACCTTATTCAACAAAAGCTGGCAGACCGGAACATTTCCCAACGCATGGAAGCAATCTGTAATTCTCCCATTCCCAAAACCAGGCAAAGACCCCTCCAACCCTGCTTCACTACGCCCAATAGTCCTACTATCGTGCATAGGAAAATTACTGGAGAAAATAATTGCCCGACGACTCAGCTGGTGGTTTGAAACCCATCACAAACTGTCACCAGAACAAAGTGGATTCAGACCAGGCAGAGGCACAGTTGATATCCTCCTCAATTTAGAACAACGAATCCAAGAAACCTACAACAACAACAAAATAATGCTGATACTATTCCTTGACTTAAAAAGCGCCTTCGATTCAGCCTCCCACAAAGGCATATTATATAAACTATCAAAGATGGGCATTGAAGGACTTCCCTTAAAATGGTTTCACAGCTTCTTAGAACACCGAACATTTAAAGTAGCAATAGGAGGCACGCTATCTCAAGAACACCCCCATCACAGAGGACTACCTCAAGGCTCAGGCATCAGTCCACCCCTATTCAATGCTCTATTGTCAGACATACCCAAAACACCTCACACCACCCACCTGATATACGCCGATGACATAGCCATTATATGTGAAGCCACAACCCTACACGAAGCAGAACACCACCTACAGGAAGCCACAGACCTGATAGCAGAATGGTCGACAGAATGGGGACTTCAGATCAACAAGCAGAAAAGCGCCCTAATGTGCTTCACCCGCAAAAGACTTCCAAGATTACCTAACATAATCATCGAAAACACCCCAATTCAACTAGTGAGAGAACATACCTTCCTTGGCTTGAAACTAGATGGCCCTTCCCTGACGTGGAACAAACACATTGATTACCTCCGCACATCCTGTACAAAACGTCTAAACATCATGAAGTACCTGGCCGGGGCAAGATGGGGAGCCAGTAGAGAAATGCTATTAAAATTCTATACAGTATATATCCAGAGCAAAGTACAATATGGCAGCCCCGTATACGGTTCAGCCGCTCCAACACACCTAGACAAGCTCAACACAATCCAAAACTCAGCCCTTCGAATAGCGCTGGGAGCATTCTGTTCATCGCCAATAGTCTCCCTCCAGGCCGAAGCAGGTTTACTGCCACTTAATCGTACCAGACAATTGACAGACAGCAAATGGCTATTGAAAGCTTCCCAGCTACCAGAAAACCATCCCCTACAATTGTCCGTCACCAGAGAATTGACAAACAGACCCATAAACAGGCAAGGATATCGAACATCCTTCATCTCTCGCTCCGCTCACACTTTACAAAGACTGACAGGCACCACAATCCATTCAGCACCCACAGCACCAGTTCCACCAGTCCCCCCGTGGATAACCCTAACCAACATGATCTTCACAACTCTACATCCGTCCTTCAAAAAATCACAGGACTCAGCCAAAGCCAAACACCTATTCAACGAACTACACCACACTAAATTCACAAACCACTCCCCAATCTTTACAGACGGCTCATACATCCCATCCCCCCCATCAGCTGCAGCAGCCGTCTATTATGAAGAGATAAGCATCTGCCAGTCATGGAAACTCGCAGCCACCCACTCTAACATCACCTCAGAACTTTTTGCAATCCAAAAAGCACTCCAGTTCTGCCAATCACATCTCCCACTACAGAATATAGTAATATACACAGATTCCCAATCTTCACTCCATCTACTCCTCTCGCCCAATCCCGAATCGCATAGAAACATAGTCCACACCATACAACATATCCTCATCACGACACTTAACTCGCCCAGAAATATCAAACTACAATGGATCCCCTCACATGTTGGCATTAAGGGTAACGCAATCGCAGACGAGGCAGCCAAATTAGGACACCAGCTAACTTCCATCGAGCCTCTACCCCATGACATCCACACACTATCAGCAGTGAGCAGAACAAGGGCAAGACAAGAATGGGACACAGAGCTTTCAAACCTCCTCCCTGAAAAGCACTTAGGTCTCTTCAGAACCGACTCATCACCCCATCCATGGACACGATCCCAAACTAGGAACATCGATGTCGTAATTACGCGCCTCAGAATCGGTCATTCCGGGTTGAACAAACATCTACACAGATTGAAATTGGCCCCGGATCCACACTGCCCTTGGTGCAGAAACACCGAAGACACCATCACTCATTTTCTTCTGCATTGCCCAAGATTTCACTCCATGAGAACAATCCTTAAAGACACCTTAAACAGGATGAATATTAATAACATAACCATCCCTGTACTACTAGGAGCAATAGACGTGACCCCAGAGAAAAGGCTGAGAGTGCTACAATGCACAATTAATTTCCTTAAAAAGTCGGGGAGAATTCCACGACTCTAAAGGCAGTCCTGACAAAACTGTCCTCGCTAGGGTTTATTAGTGACGTTCAGTTGCTACCTTCCCTCCAACACATCAACAACAACAACAGGTATTTTTTTTTAAATCACCCTCCCCATAGCCTATTATTGTTACCCCTTATATACCCACAATTTTCTCTTACACCGAAATCTAGCTTGAAAGAAAACGAAGATCTTATGGGTATCTATACTATTATATGAGTGTATTTTTGTTTTCTATGTGAGTGAGGGAGACTAAATTTAGAGTGTATTATGAGATAATACATGTAGTGTAGGGCATAAAGGTGTAAAATAACAAATAGGGATGTAGGGAAGAAGGGGTCTGCCTCGTATGGGCCACTAGGCCTTCTGCAGATTTCCATTTTTCTTATGTATGTTCTTTTATTATATCGCCCATAAAGGATTGTTTGAATCGGTAAAAATTGAGTGTATGGCCTTCTAGAGAAAATGGATTTTTGAGCACAGACTAAACACAAATACACTACTGTATTTACATAGCTGGTCATTAACCTAACCTAACCTAACCTAAGCTAACCTTGGCGTCCTGGGCATCCAGGGGGCTGCCGCCCCCAGACCCCCGCTGGTCTTGGGTTGAAAAGTGATTAATAACACATAAACTGTCATCTCTTACCTCATTATTAAAAGTTTTGTATTTGGTTTAATATACACTTCCCGGGTCATATTAACAGTTTTATTGCTTCTATATATCATATAATACACCATAGAATACGTTTTTAATAACTAGAAGAAAAGGCCTTCGATTAAATATTTACGTTTGAATCGTATAGGCTACAATCTGCCAAATTGTGTCATTCCTGCAAGAGATGCGTAATAAACAAAATATATATATACCGGTATATATATATATATATGAAATGCTGTTTAATGTGACAGACCTTTGTGGCAATAGCGCTCTGATTACGCAGAGCTGATAAAGTTAATTCTCTCATACTCTCTCTCTCTCTCTCTCTCGTGTATCTATTTATCGATCTGTCTGAAGTAGTTAAAAGTAACACAATATACCGGTACACTATCATAATAGAGTAGACTCAAATTATAGGACTAGGGTGAGCATAACTTCCAATTTTCTCCTGATTAAACACTTTTCAAGCTTCCATCTTTCATTTTAACCCTTTAAAGATTTTGACGCAATTTGACAGTCTATTCTGGCTATAATTACATGATTGTCTACAACTTACGAAGGATTTGTGAGAATTACACGGGTAAACATTATTCCCATTAACCCTCGGACTTCCGTATACCCTTCCTATTCTGAATAAAATCGTCTAAGAATAACCAGGAAACAAAATAAATGCGTGCCGTAATCAGACGCTGAAAGGGTTAATTGAACACTGGCCTATCTTAGCAGTATACAGGTTACAACATGTAGAGAGTAAATGTTTAACCCTTTCAAGCTCCAATACGCGTTTCTGTTCTGTTTTCTGGCTACTATTAGACGATTTTATTCAGATTAGTAACATTATATTAAAGTCAAAGGGATGATTGAGAGAGTATTTACCCTTTTAATACCCACAGATCCTTCCTAAGCTGCATACAATCGTCTAATGATAGCCAAAATAAACTGCTAAAACGCGTCAGAGCTTCAAGGGGTTAAGCTAACTTCAAAACTAGGGGGTAAGACGGGGTAATTTCGCCGCGGCGCTAATCATTTGCATTCAAACGCTGATATCTCCTTAACTATTGCATGGATTCGGCTGCAGTTTGGCTTAGGTTGTAGAGCAGTTTTGGTTTAGGTTGTAGAGCAAGTTTTGTTTAGGTTGTGGCGCGTCTGACCGTATTGTCGGGTGAGTGTGGGTGGTTTGTTTGTTTGTATGTTTGCGTGTGACACAGTGTTGGCAGTATCCGTCACCTGCTGCCTGGTACTTTGCACTAGCAACCTACATTCCGCACCCACACGAGACACGTCCACACCCGCACTAAATACTTCCACACCCGTAGGCCTAATAAATACGTCCACAACCGCACTAGACACATCCACACCCGCACTACATGTCCACAACTCCACACCCGCATTAGACACGTCCACACCCGCACTAGACACAGTGGCGCCTAGGCCTACACGTGTGACACACCTGCATCTCTGCCCGCCCTGTTCAGTTGTGTGTGTGCGTGCGACGTTTTTCTATTGGCATGTTTAGTGTCAGTTTGAGTTTGTGAATGTTTTCATTGCTTTTCCCTGCGCGCTAGTGTTTTGTCTGGCCATTAATCATATAATGTTTTCTAGTTTACTAGCTAGATAATGCGTAAAATAGGTCGCGGCGAAATTACCCCGCCCGGCGGGGTAATTTCGCCGCGAGAGTAACTTTAAAAAAAAAATCGGCAGCATGACCAAAACATTATATATTTGTTTTGTTTTTTGGGTTGAATGTATAGATAAACAATTACAATTTTAAAAATTCCATTTGTGGCAGTTTCTATTCGTCAAAATATGCAATTTTCGGCGAAATTACCCCGTCTTAAAACTATACCACGGTCCCAGTAGGTATAGGTCAGAAATCTTAAATCCCAACCTCTAACTCAAAAAGGGCTAGAGCAAATGGGCTGACATTTTTCGACACCTATACCTTGACTGACCCTTCCCAAATGGTAGAAATATTAGTTCGATTACTCAAATCGTTTGAGAGTTATAAAGGTTAATGTTCAAGATTTTTGGCCTACTTATTTGGAACAGGGTATAGTGCTGGTATGCATTTTTTTTTTTTTTTTTTTTTTTTTTTTTTTTTTTTTTTTTTACTATTTGCTTCAAGTGAGCAGCAGGGACACCTTTTTTCCTCCTTTTTTTTTTTTTTTTTTTTTTTTCATGCCTATCTTAATATCGGAGGACTTGGTGGGTGGGGAGAGGGATTTTATTTTTACTATCTTCGTTTCTATTCAGTATTGCCTATGAACTTTGAATTGAAGTCCAAACTGCTTCACAGGGTTTCTGGGCTCCATAATGTATATGCGTGACTAGGTAATACACACACACATACACACACACACACACAGCCCGTAGCCTAGTAGGTAGAGCTCTCGTCTCACACACGAGGGGTCGGGGGTTCAATCCCCGGCCGGGTGGAGACAAATTGGGCTTGTCTCCTTTCATGTGTTAGCCTCAGTTCACCTAGCTGTAAATAGGTACCTGGAATAAGTGGACGACGTTGTGACGTCCCATCTGGGGTTGGCAAAAATGGTACAAGGCGAGATGGGTATCATATGGTTCACCTAAGCTGATGGCTACCTAAGCCTTCGGGCGAGACGGTACCGTCTATAGTGAGAATGGTACCATACAGATCCACCCTAAGCCTTCGTTTCCAATGTCGCCAATTGGCTAAAAATACTGACTACACACACATCCACAGCCATTCCAACGATACATATAACACCTACACATATAGGAGGCGGGAAATAACGAGCATGCTCACTCCCGCAATACAACTAGAGTAAGTACAACTAGAGTAACTAGAGTAAGTACACACACACACACACTCACACACACACACACACACACACACACACACACACACACACACACACAGAGGTAATTGTGTTCGCTTACCTAGGATTCCAAGAATTGTATTTGAGCCCCCAGCTCAGATCTCTCCCGCATAGCCCTCTCCCCCACGCCCACACACATTCCATAATAATGAAAATAAGAATGAATTTAGTGCTTATGTCAGAGCTAATAAGAGACTATATTAGGGAGAAAGGTCAGGAGGATTCAGTTGTAGGGGGTTTCAGTGTGGGGAGGTTTCAGTGTAGGGAGGTTTCAGTGTAAGGAAGGTTTCAGTGTAAGAAGGTTTCAGTGTAGGGAGGTTTCAGTGTAGGGGGGTTTCAGTGTAGGGAGGTATCAGTGTAGGGGGGTTTCAGTGTAGGGAGGTTTCAGTGTAGGGGGTTTCAGTGTGGGGAAGTTTCAGTGTAGGGAGGTTTCAGTGTAGGGAGGTTTCAGTGTAAGGAAGGTTTCAGTGTAAGAAGGTTTCAGTGTAGGAAGGTTTCAGTGTAGGGGGGTTTCAGTGTAGGGAGGTATCAGTGTAGGGGGGTTTCAGTGTAGGGAGGTTTCAGTGTAGGGGGGTTTCAGTGTAGGGAGGTTTCAGTGTGGGGAAGTTTCAGCGTAGGGAGGTTTCAATGTAGTTTGGGAAGTTTAAGTTTAAGGAGTCCACCTCGCTTTTTTTCTTTCTCTCCCTCTCTCTTTGGCTTGTATCCATGCGGCCCCATTCAGCCTACTGTTTTAAGACGTTTACCCCCATCCAGGTGCCAATATTTTCCTGGCGAGCGGTAGCGAGCCAGCATATATATATGTTTGTTTTACAGCAAGCTAAATTTGTAAATTTTTCGATAGAAAAATTTCTCGGCCAAAGCCGGATTTCTCCATACAATGCAGGCTCGCTATCGCTCGCCAGAAAAAAATCAACACCTGGATGGGGATAAACGTCTTAAAACAGTTAGCTGAATGGGGTCAAATGGATACAAGTCAGAGAAAGAGAGAAAAGTAGAGAAAGATACAAAAAGCAGGTGACCCTCTGAGGATCGATGACTCACTTCTTTTCTCTTTTCTGACTATTATAGACGGTTTTTTCAGATTTGGAAGGGTATATGGACGTCAGAGGGGTGATTGAGATAGTATTTACCCTTTTAATTACCATAGATCCTTCCAAAGCTGCATAAAATCGTCTTATGATGGCCATAATAACCTGCCAAAACCCGTCATGATCTTCAAAGGGTTAAGGGAATTACTTATAGGAGAATTAAGTTTCAAGGGATTTATATATCGTAGGTGTTGCATTACTGGCTATTAGCTTCAGGAAATAGGTCCAGTATACATAGGACACACGGGAGAGCAAGCAACAACAGTTTACGGGAGGTATTTAGTTTTCTCCCTACAGACCCCCATCAAGATAACAAAAACAAAATATCCCCCAAAGACCCCCTTCGTGAGATATTTGTTAAATTTTCGGTAGAAGTACGTTGCGGCCAAGGGCCGGTTTCTCATAAATTTCTATCGCTCACCAGGATAAAATCGACACCTAAATGGCAAGAAAGGTTTTAAATTGGCAAAGAAATGGGGCGAAAAGTTTAAAATCGCCAAACTGATGGAGCTAACGTCTTTAAACATCAAACTAATTAGGCTAAAAGTAAGGAAGAAGGGGTTAAACAAAAAATATATATATATATATACAGGGGTGTTCAGAAAACATTTGTACAAAATGAAATGGGTGATAGGGAACACAGAATTAAACAGTTTGTACTCCATGCTTCCTTGCGGTGCTACAGGTAGACAGTTTTTAACGTATTTCCCTAAATTTGTACCCTAACTTCTCTGTGAGTAATCCGTTTACATACAAACATGGTAATTTAATGTACACAACAGTATGAACATTACTTTATTAATGTCAGTACACTGCAAAAACAAAAGAACATTAAATTGAGAGAGAAGATTAACAACAATTAATCATCAGTCAGAACTGTTTACTGAACGAAGATGTCTTATGTCATACTGTTGTGTACATAAATTACCATGTTTGTATGTAAACGGATTACTCACAGAGAAGTTTGGGTACAAATTTAGGGAAATTACGTTGAAACTGTCTACCTTGTAGCACCGCAAGGAGAGCATTTATGGACATACCTCCATGGAGTACAAAATGTTTAATTCTGTGTTCCCTATCACCCATTTAATTTTGTCCACATGTTTTCTGAACTCCCTGTATATATATATATATATATATATATATATATATATATATATATATATATGCGAGACAAGCGTGAAGCAAGAGAGGTAATACAAGTTAGTTATGATAAAAGTACAAAAGAGAGGGAGTACAAGGAAAGACTAAATGAAACATGGATGGAAGATGAGAGAAATGGAAGAGAGAGAAGTAGAGGATGAATGGAAACAGTCTAAGGAAGGAGTGAAATCAAGCGTAGAGGAAGTATATATGTGGTTAAAGAAAAGTAGGAGGCCAGTTAATTATTCTACCAAAAAATGTACAAATCCTTCTTGAAAAGGGAGGGGGGGGGGGGGATTTTGGGGATGGTTTTAAGCTTGATGGAGTTCTAGGGAAGAAACTAAACAAATGATACAAGGACAACATAATAAACAAATAAATAGGCCCATCCCCTCTTAAATGAAGGTAGGCTAATGGCTGTGAAGGGTTAGCTCTCTATCCTCGCTTGACTGACATCGACCCTATCCCATCCACCACCACGACCACCACCAGGCCCAACTCCCTTGAGACACCACACACATACACAATCACTCACTCGCGCACACACACACACAACACACACACACACACACACACACACACACACACACACACACACACACACACACACACACACACACACACACACACACACACTCTCTCAACTCTCCTCTTCTCTCTCACTCACTCACTTATTCACTTTCATTCGCATCAAGTAGCGAGTCAGAGAGACCCAGAAAGGATCTGATGGGGGGGGGGGGGGGGGGGGGGGGGGGGCAAAGTCTCAAATGTAAGTACGGTCCTGAAAGGTGGGGATCTAAAATATGAAGTTTGTGAGTGGTAATGCGAAAGAACGAGATGGGAGAGAGAGAGAGAGAGAGAGAGAGTGTGTGTGTGTGAGAGTAGGTTTAAGGAGGGGGGGGGGGGGTTTATTGCTCGATTTATTTATTGACTTGTGTTTTTTTAGTTTTTTAGTTTCCTCCCTAGACCTCCATGAAACTTTAAACAAAAAAAACACACATACCCTCCTCTCTCTCACTTTAACTATTAATATCACTTTCTTGCTCTCTCTCTCTCTCTCTCTCCTCTCTCTCTCTCTCTCTCTCTCTCTCTCTCTCTCTCTCTCTAGATCTGGGAGGGGGGGGGGGGTGTAAAGTCCCAAGGGAATGTAAGTCCTGAAAGGTGGGGATCTACAAATATGACGTTTTGTGAGTGGTACCGGTAATGCAAGAACGAAGATGAGAGAGAGAGAGAGAGAGAGAGAGAGAGAGAGAGAGAGAGAGAGAGAGAGAGAGAGAGAGAGAGAGAGAGAGAGAGGTGAATAAGAGGGCCATTAATAGTATAATTTATATATTTTATCCGGTAATTTTTATATATACTGTATAATTGTATATGCCTGTCTGGGTTCATTATATTTACTACACTCACCCTCACACACACACTATCTCTCTCTCTCTCTCTCTCACACACACACACACACACACACACACACACACACACACACACACACACACACACACACACCATCAGCTCTCACACACACATGTGAAAAGAGTTGAAATTAACACAGATATATGAAAAATATAGAGAGACAGTCAAACACCCACCCCAAGGCAAAATAGAGAGGCGGATGGACTTCATCAGGCCACAGCCATCCGCCGTAATCGGTTTTCTGTTATAACTGTGGCAAACCGGCTATCTCTATAATACCTGGTGTAGAGTGTTTGCCCTAAAAGAAAAAGTAGTATAGTACTAATGAAATAGTCAAAATCAGGGGGTTGACAAATTCGGGAAGTCAATTTTGTAGTCAGAAGTAGAGTAGACAAAATCAGTTAGTTCAAATTGGGGAAGTCACACTTTGTTGTCGGATATCGAAGAAGAAATCCATTAACTACGTCAAAAAGTATTGAAACATATTTAGCATAAGATAAAGTGAGGTTACACACACACACACACACACACACACACACACACACACACACATACACACAGCCCGTAGCCTAGTAGCTAGAGCTCTCGTCTCACACACTAGGGGTCGGGGGTTCAATCCCGGCCGGGCGGAGACAAATTGGGCTTGTCTCCTTTCATGTGTTAGCCTCAGTTCACCTAGCTGTAAATAGGTACCTGGAATAAGTGGACGACGTTGTGACGTCCCATCTGGGGTTGGCTAAAATGGTACAAGGCGAGATGGGTATCATATGGTTCACCTAAGCTGATGCTACCTAAGCCTTCGGGCGAGACGGTACCGTCTATAGTGAGAATGGTACCATACAGATCCACCCTAAGCCTTCGTTTCCGATGTCGCCAATTGGCTAAATACAGACTACACACACATCCACAGCCATTCCAACAGTAACATAAAACACTTAACATGCATTTCACGCAATACATTCCAGTTAAGGAGGCGCGATAATAATGAGCTTAGCTCGCATTGCGTGGATTCCCTTGACGAACAAGTAACTGAGTAACACACACACACAAACACCAGCTCTCACACACACCATCAGCTCACACACACACACACAAACACCAGCTCTCACACACACACACATACAACACACACACATACACACACACACACACACAAACACCAGCTCTCACACACACCATCAGCTCACACACACACACACAAACACCAGCTCTCACACACACACACCATCAGCTCACACACACACACACACACACACACACACCATCAGCACACCTCATCAAGCAGAGAGCCAGAGAGATGCCACAAAAAAGGGGGGTAGGGGGGGGGGGGGGAGGGGGGTAAGTCCCAAGAGGGGCTATGTGTGTCCTGGGGGTGGAGAGAAGCTTAAGGGAGAGGTAGGGCGCTTTTTCTGGACCCCCTTCTCCCTCATGTTTAGCCTATTAGTTTTGAGATTTTAAGACGTTTGTTCCGTCAGTTTAGCGATTTTGAGACCTTTTCGACTCATTTCTTTGTCAATATTAAGAATTTTAGTACCATTTAGAAGGAACCGGCCTTCGGCCGGAAAATTTTTCTACCGAAAAATTTACAAATTTATCATGAAAAGGGGTCTTGAGGGTGTTTGTTAAAAGCTTGATGGAGGTCTAGCGATGAAACTCGAAACAAAATATATAAATATATATATATACATGGAACAAAAACAAGTACTACGCCTTAAATGTTTTGTTTGTGGGTGGTAATGGCATCCTTAACAAGTGTGTGTGGATAGCTCTGACGGTGGAGTGAGGGATAGGTGTGTGTGAGAGAGAGTGAGAGTGAGGAGAGAGAGAGAGAGAGAGAGAGAGAGAGAGAGAGAGAGAGAGAGAGAGAGAGAGAGAGAGAGAGAGAGATAGGACTGACGTTGAGTGAGGATAGGATAGGTGTGAGAGAGAGAGAGAGAGAGAGAGATAGGACTGACGGTTGAGTGAGGATAGGATAGGTGTGTGTGAGAGAGAGAGTGAGCGTGAGAGAGAGAGAGAGATAGGACTGACGGTTGAGTGAGGATAGGATAGGTGTGTGTGAGAGAGAGTGAGAGTGAGAGAGAGAGAGATAGGACTGACGGTTGAGTGAGGATAGGATAGGTGTGTGTGAGAGAGAGTGAGAGTGAGAGAGAGAGAGATAGGACTGACGGTTGAGTGAGGATAGGATAGGTGAGAGAGAGAGAGAGAGAGAGAGGATAGACAGCTAGAAGGATAGAGAAGGATAGATAGTTGAGTGAATAGGTGAGGATAGGTAAGAGAGGGAGGATTGAAGATACGTAAGAAAGAATTGAAGGATAGATGAAGATAAACAGATAGATGACATAATAGATTGTTGAGTGAATAGGTGAGGGTTGGTCAGAGAGGATTGAAGGATAGCTGAAGATTGATAGAGCAATGCTGGGAAAATGTGGAGAATGATACTGAATTTAGAGGATAATTGGAAAATTATAAATATATAATTATGCATATATACAGTATATATATATTATATATATATATATATATATACCGTATATATATATATATATATATATATATATATATATATATATATATATATATATATATACATATATATATATATATATATATATATATATATATATATATATATATATATATATATATATATCTGTATCTATCTATGTCTCTCTCTCTCTCTCTCTCTATATATATATATATATATATATATATATATATATATATATATATATATATATATATATATATATCTACTGTATATGTATCTATCTATCTATCTATCTATCTATCTATCTATAAACAATACATAAATGAAGCTCTATCACTCTTTCAACTTTGGGGGAGGTGCTCGTTACAGCCATATTTGCCTTTTTGTCTCTTTCATACAAAAAAACAAACAAAACTAAAGATACAAAACCATCTGAGGGGTACAGTCGAGGCGCATCCTTGCACACCTTTGAAG
>JBAKBP010022585.1:0-38484 GCA_037953745.1 Lithodes maja
ATATATATCTTATGTTCTTATAATAATGACACAGGGGAGTCCAGGGAGTCAGAATCAATATCGCGCCCGGGGACGTAAGAGCCCTGAATTATGTAGATTGGTGGATAAAAATAATAATAATAATAATCTTCTGGTTACTTATATAGCGCCCGTATCTCCTCCTTCGAGGATTCACAAGCGCTTGGCTTTCTTTAGTCTACCAGAGACCATTACCCATCCCCCTTGCTCATGGGGAGATGGTAACCGCCGGCTATATCCCAGAAAAACTTTTCAATCTGAGCGGGGATTGAACGCGAGACCTCGAGATGGGAATCAGGCACGCTGTCAACTGAGCCAGCCGGACGGCTAAATACAAGGGTGTAAACAGAATATCAAAAGGTATATAGATAGAAAAACAATAAGTATTACGTAATGGCATCCTATGGGGTAAAACGTGAGGTAGAAACAATATGGCGTACATAAGTGAAGTTGACGCTACCCTCTCAGACCCTAGCCAGACCCAGCTGATCACCAGTAAGAGATGAGGTGCCCACAGCCCTGAGATAACAGTAACATTGGGGTAGAGATCTTATAGTAACAGAGATTGGCCAACCTCCGCCATCTTGGTGCCCAAATATATATATATATTTTTTTTTTTTTATTTTTTATTTTTTTTTTTTTTTCGCTTAAATATTTCCACACTCATTATAAACATTCGGCAATGCTGGTGCAGGGATATACTGTTTGGTCTATAGATATACATTTTACAGGATCAAAATATACATAGTTCGCTGCTGCTTGAAAATTACTGCACCAAAATAGAGTCTATAGATTAATATAGCCACTCTTTTCTTTTACAGGACCTCTACACTGGGGTAAACAGGCTCCTTACAACATACAGGTCGGACAACTCTTTCTGGCAAAAATCTGACAATCACAATCGTTTATATTCTCAACTTTGAATAGATTAACCCAAGAACACTGTTTGTGCACCAGTGATGTTACATTCAGGTGATCACATTTTTACAGTGCAGTTGTCTATCACCACACACCGACTGGCTCTCATTGGCAGGAGGAGGACAGGAATGAATGTGTATGTAGTGCGTCTGAGATTTTTTTATTTTTTTTTCATCTACTACTTAATGGTGTATTGGTTAGAGTGTTTAAAATGTGAATGTGGTTTGAATCCCGGTTGATCACATGCTTGCTTTCATTAATTTTTTGGGGAGGTGTTTGGTGTTGGAGTGAAATGAATAAAATTAGATTATCTATGTGAGTGAAGGAAACAAAAGGCACGCTACCTGCACCGAGTGTCTTCCCCAAAGCCAAAAGAGTGACAGAGACCCAAATTCAAGGGACGTTGGGGTCAAACGTAGATTTCGATACATTTACATATACACTGCCAATTAAGTGTTTACATTATTATAATGAGTTTCTGTGATGTAAGGGGATGGCACAATATGTCGCCAGTTGTCCAGGCTCTGTTTACTGAAGGGTCATTAAGAAGAAGGAATTCTCGAGTTCCCAAAAGAGACCCAAACTTGAGTCGTTCCTGAATGTTGTTGTTACGACTTGGTTGATTGGGGACAGTTTAGTGCTTAGCGATCTTCAGTCATTGTGGGAATGGCGCATGGGTTATTTATACTAGTTTTATTCTGCCTTTTTTAAACTGTGTTTTTAGTGCATTCCTCTAGAACGCCTATTAAAAACGACTTTCCAAGCTTCCTTCAAGCGAAACAATGCCCTTCCTCCCCAAGACCCCCTTCAAGCTAATATTTTACATTTTTCGTCAGATAAATGTCCCGGCTGGAGACCGATTTATTCTATGTTACAGGTTCGCTATCGCTCACCTAGAACAAATCGACAACTGAATGTGGAGAAGCGTTTTACTACCGCCAAATCAATTTGGGGAAACTTCTTAAATCTTCAAAATAATGGAGCTAAACAGGGTGAGAACTCCCCCCCCCCCCCCCCCCACCAAAAATAAAATAAAAAAATTCCTCTGACCAAAAAGGGTTAAGAAGGAGGAATTCCGAAGTTCCCGAAAGAGAGCCAAACTATAATAGTTCCTGAATGTTGTTACGACTTGGCTGATTGGGGGCAGTATAGTGTTTGACAATCTCCAATCATTGTGGCAATGAAACACTGGTTGTAAATTCTCGAGATTTGAGGGCAATTCACCACTTGCAAGTTTCAGGCTATAAGGAAGTTGGAGTTTTGTATATCGATATCTAACAAAATTACCAGCAAAAATAAAGTTGGTATGCATATATAAATTCATAAAACAAATTCATCATAGTATCTATCCCTCAGAAACCTACTATATATTTACATGTCTGTGCTATAACGATGTTTACGACTCCAACTTCCTTATAGCCTAAAACTCGCAAGTGGTCAATTGGTTAACTTTGCCAATTTAGCCAATACCTAAGCTAAAATGTATGTTTCTCCATATAGGTAAGATTGGGTGTCCGACTTAACTAAAATACGTAATTGATACAATATAGTACACTGTGTATGTACTTTATAATGATGATATATTACTTACCTATACATTTCAAGCTAATTTATGTCATTAGTAACTATAGAGGTGGTAAGCCATTAATTATAGTAGACATAGGAAACCAAATAGTTAGGGAAAGTGGAAGGAAAGGATATCAGAGAGAGAGAGAGAGACAGAGACAGAGACAGAGAGAGAGAGAGAGAGACAGACAGAGACAGAGACAGAGAGAGAGAGAGAGAGAGAGAGAGAGAGAGAGAGAGAGCTCTCTAGACAGCAATATTACACACTGTTACTTTTCTTGCACTCACCGCTAAGCCCCACAAATCACAGGCTTTACACACACAGCTGGAAGGGGTGGGAGAATGGATTTATAATAGCACACATAGGAAGGGGAAGAAGTCATTGAAAATTACTGTGAATAAAGACATAATTATACTAAAAAAATAATAGATAAGTACATGCGATTAGATAGATAGATAGATAGAAATAGATTTATGAATATATAAATATATTAGATATCATAAAACGAACGAAACAGCAGAACATATGTGCACATTTACATACACGGTGGAGAAGTAATACGAAAACCAAGATTTTGAAATTAAAATATATATCACACGGGCAATAAACAGAAGAATTACATCAATATAAAATGGAGACAATATTATGCAGTTAACAAAGGCCAAACACAGAAGAGTGTAACAATAACTGGATATAATACAAAAATAATGAAACTCAGAGATATGCGTGAGGAGTTCGATCAAAAAGGTTTAATTTATCCCTATTTCGGCCGCGGAGAGTCTTCACCCTATTCAGGTAACGGTGTTTTCTGATAACGATTTGTTTGTCTTTCTATGTGAGTGAGGGAGACAAAAGGCAGAGCTGCCTGTAGCAAGTGCCTCCCCCATAGTTGAAAGAGTGACAGGGCCAAAATCAAGGGACGTTCGAGCCAAAATGCCTGGACACGCGGAGTTTGAAGCAATTTAAGTCTTAGAAGGAGGGAATTAAGAGTGACAGGGCCAAAATCAAGGGACGTTCGAGCCAAAATGCCTGGACACACGGAGTTTGAAGCAATTTAAGTCATAGAAGGAGGGAATTACTGATTCAAGGAGAGAGTTGCAGAGCTCAGCTGTTGAATAGAAAAAAGTCTGATAGTAACGCTTCACTCTTGGGTTGGAGAGTTGCACAAAATAGGAGTGGGATTGTGTTGCAAGACGGGTACTACGTACCCTACGTAGAGGAGGTGGTATACATTGGGAGAGCTCTGTAACGATTTGGTGATTTTTATTATATTGCTCTTATTGTTATGTTTATTATGGTGTTTATAATAGGGTCTTTATTATTTTGCTCTTATTGTTATGTTTATTATGGTGTTTATAATAGGGTCTTTATTATTTTGCTCTTATTGTTATGTTTATTATGGTGTTTATAATAGGGTCTTTATTATATTGCTCTTATTGTTATGTTTATTATGGTGTTTATAATAGGGTCTTTATTATATTGCTCTTATTGTTATGTTTATTATGGTGTTTTTATTAGGGTCTTTATTATTTTCGTTATCGTTGTTGTTGTAGTTCCCAAGACTGTCTGGCCGAACATTCCCGAGTCTGGTAGACCGAAGCCGCTCCAGATGCTCCGGTCCCCGAAGGTGCCAGGGTGAGATGGGATATGGTGTTTTATTATGGATTTTTAATGGTGTTTATATTATGCTGATTTAAATTGTTGTGAAATTGTTTTGGCGTTTTATTATGGTGTTTTTACTATAGAGTTTTTATTATGGTGTCCATATTGTGGTGTTTTTTGGTATGCTGTTATATATTATATTGTTTGTATTATGATTTTATTAATTATAAGTTGTATACAATGTTTTTTTGTTAATTGATTTCATGCTATAATGCTTTTTTTGGGGGGGTGTTTTTTTATAATACTAATTATTATGATGATTTTTATTACGCTATTCTCATCCAAATTTTGTTTTAATATGTTTTTTTTCTAGCCACTTTCACAATTTGCACTCCACAGCCTGATACGCAACAAATACAAACTGAAACCGAAGGACCAACATTCTGAGCAGCTTAGTGAGTGGTGCAGAGGGAAACAAAACATACACATACGCTCATATGACTGTCTCGCCTAAACACACATACACACTAGGGTAGTTACATACACATACATACACTCACACATACATACACTCACACATACATACGCTCACCCGCTTAGCTATACATGCCTTTCAACACACACACACACACACACACACACACACACACGACTGCCTTGCACACACACATAGAGGCAGACACACATACGCACACCCAATTCCCTATACGTGGCTGGCTCGCAAACATACACACACAAAGGCCATGCACACACACATACACACACACACAAAGAGGCAGACAAATTCATACGAACACACACACGCACCAAGAGTATCAGCCTAACTAGATTCTACTTGGTTACAAAATTGCTCACTTTCGTTAATTAAATGAGAGCACGGTTTTAATTAAATGAGAGCACGGTTTTAATTAAATGAGAGCACGGTTTTAATTAAATGAGAGCACGGTTTTCCCCTGACTAAGCTGCCTAGCCTGCCTGTGAAGAGAAATGTTACGTTAAACGTATTTGGCCCAAGGAGGTGTCTTTTTTTACCTTCTCTATTTTGCTCCATAAATTTGGATATTGTAGGACGTTTCACCGCAATACTTTGTTGATAACAATATTTTCCCCATATAATTGTCTTTATTTTCGAGCAATGGAGAGCCTGTAACGTAGATGAAATTAGCTTTCAGCCTGGACTCTTTTCTATCGACCAATGTACACATTTGGCTTGAATGTGGTCTGTGTGGGCATTCTTTAGTTTAAAGGAAGTCTGGGAAGGCGATTTGGTTGCCAAGGGACAACATTATAATACGTTGCACGTAAATGTCACAAGCAAGCCAAATCCTCAATAATAATTAAACAAAATATCATATCCCAGCCGAACGCCAATTTCTCTGTCGGTTGTCAGAGAAAATATGGACACTTGAACGTGGTGAAACTTATTATCGCCAAACGAATGGAGTGTAACGCGTTTATATCTCAAACATAATGGCACAAAAAACAGGGAAGCTTCAAAAAGACTTCCCTCGGACCAAATACAGTAAAATAGAGGAGTTCCATGTATATCGTCTCCCTATCAAAGCCTTTAAGCTACTTAAGTCGCTCCCTTTGGATGGGTCTTTCCGGATCTCTCTCTCTCTCTCTCTCTCTCTCTCTCTCTCTCTCTCTCTCTCTCTCTCTCTCTCTCTCTCTATGTACAGCACTGTATATATATATCCCCCAATCTTTCTCTTTCACTCCCTCACACACTCTCTCTCTCTCTTTCTCTCTCTCGCTCTCTCTCTCGTCTGTGCGGTCGACCTCTTCCACTCTTCTTTATTTGTGGTATCTGTATTATAATTAAATCCTGACAATTATAAGAAACAACGTACGTGAAATAGGTTTAATGAGTGAACAACAACAAGTTTAGAAGATAAGTTACATTCTCAGACAATGCGAACAAATAAATAATGTATTTCATTTATCTACGCAGGATATATCAAAGGAAGTAACGTTCAGAGGAAAACAAAATCCAAAGAGTAACGAATCTAAAATAGTGTGGCCTAGAGAACCTATAGTACTATAGAGAAAGTCCATTTTCCGATATTTGTTATCATTGGTGTTGTTAATCCTCTCTTTACACTTAAATATATCCATACTCCCCAAGCTAAACAGTCAAGAACCATGGTACAGGATGGATAGATAGATAAATAGATATATATATATATAAAGATAGATAGAGATAGAACAATTATATAATTTCGTTGGTTGATCATTGAGACTCCAAAATGGCATCCAAGGGAAAACATGGCCACTCTCTCTTAAGCCGGTATCACACGAGCGTTTTGTCACTCAACATTTATCTTCAACACTAGTCTGGCAGCTTATGAGGTAAACATTTAATATTTGTTCTGTTACGTAAATGCATCTATCATCAGTCTAGTTTCCGATACTGGGGCAAAGTACTCAAGAAATGTTGCCAGAAAAATGTTGATCATCGTATGTTGATTATAAAAGCTCTCGTGTGATACCGGCTTTACTACAGAAACTCGAGTGCTGTACAAGTTGATCAAAGTCCTGGAACACAAGTCGGGTATAGTGGGCCAGCCATCACCCTGATTACGTGTTACATTACAGGCTTGGGGAGGCGGAAAGTGGGGAGACAGTTATGGAAAGGCCTCGAATACTCGGTTGGGAGAATCTTCACCTAATCTGCAACATTGGTAAGCTAATCCTTTGAGTACCAGCGACGTGTGATGCTATTTTATTTTAGTTATATTTAGACGATATTATGCAGTTTAGGAAGGATCTGTGGTAGGTAAAAGGGTTGGTCGAGAGACTGAGGCCTTCTTATTGTTAGAGGTCCTTCCTAAGCTGAACAAAATCGTGAAACAATTGCCAGAATAGGATGAAAAGGACGTCCCTGGTACTGAAGGGGTTAAATATATTACACAAAGACTAACAAAATGTGTACAGTTGCCCAAATATGTGATGTCGTGGCACCAA
This sequence comes from Lithodes maja, assembly GCA_037953745.1. Classification (NCBI taxonomy): domain Eukaryota; kingdom Metazoa; phylum Arthropoda; class Malacostraca; order Decapoda; family Lithodidae; genus Lithodes; species Lithodes maja. The sequence goes on from JBAKBP010022585.1 coordinate 7,073, forward strand.
GTATATTTCGTTCAGTAATTGGTACCAGCACCATCTAAGCATTAATTCATAGTTTTGAGTGAGATAAACAAACCTGTTCCTATCGTTGCACATCCTATTCAACATCTGACAGACATTGATACAACACACAACGAGAAAAACGAAATGACAGCGAAGAGATGACTGTTTTTTTGGCCAACCGTGCACAACTGGAGTTATCTTAAAACGTATACGTATATTGTAATGCCATTCTAAATACATATTTTTACAGTACAAAATAGATATGGCATATAATTATAACCTTTTGAAGGCATATACATTGGTACGGTCGCGCTAATAAGTCATGTCCCAGCTGTCATTACATTTGGCTTGTTCTGTGCTGTATTAATGGCTGTCAAATGTTGAATAGGGTGGGTAAGTGTAGGAACATGTTTGTATATTTTACTCAATATGAAGAAATTAAGTTTAAATATTCCCGATGCCAATTATTGATCAAAACATACTTGGTGCCGAGACATGACTTATTAGCGCGACTGTACATATACACTATTTGTACACATTTATCACACGTACCAGAATGTCTGCGTATTATATATTATTACCTCGCTTGCCTACCAATGTAAATATTATGGATTCCCACGAATATGACGACACTGATATTAAGCCTGGGGAATGATGGATTTAAAAGCTACAGCAACCAGTACACTACCAAGAAAAATACAACCGAAATTGAAAACCAGAGCCAGGATTTAGAAGAAGAGAGGAAGTCATTGACGGCGGTGGTGATGGGTCGAAGTAATAGTGTAGATAACGATAATGGTCCAATGGCTACAGTAGGAGGGGAGGCCAGGCGGAGACAGTCATAAAGTGAACACAGGAAAAGAGAGAGAGAGATAACAGTAGACCCACTTCAGGCTAAATTTGTAACTTCGGCCAACTCATACAAAGCTACAGGCTTGGTAATGCTCGTTTAGAAAATATAACAAAAATAGATAAATAAATCGACACCTGAATGGGACGCAATGTCATATTATCGCCAAACTAATGGGGTGAAACATCATAGCATCCCTCAAGTAAGGGACCGAAACAGGGGAGATTCAAATAGTTCCCCCTCGGACCAAATAGGGATAAATCATTGAGGGTGGTGGTGGGTCGGAGTAGTGGTGTAGATAACGATAATGGTCCAATGGCTGAAGTAGGGGAACAGGCCAGGCGGAGAGTCATAAAGTGAACACAGAGAGGAAGAGAGAGAACAAGAGACCCTCTTCAAGCTAAATTTATAGATTTTTCGATAGAAAAATTTCTCGGCCAAAGGCCGATATCCTAGAAACTACAGGCTCGCTATCGCTTGTCCAGAAAATACTCGACACCAGAATGGGGTGAAGCAACTTATTACCGCCAAATGAATCTGGTGAAATGACTTAAAATCTCCAAACTAATGGAGCGAAAGGTGAGATCCAAAAAATCCCCTCACGGACCAAATAGGGATAAGTCATTGAGGCTAGTGGTGGCTGGGAGTAATGGTGTAGATAATAATAATGGTCCAATGGCTGCAGTGGGAAGGGAGGAGGCCAGACGGAGAGTACACATAATAGTGGGGCAGATTATGTGAAAGAATTTGTGGGAATTGCGCGTTTAGAAAGAAGTGTTAAAATTGGCACACACAATAATATACGCAGTATAATCAAAATTAGCTATAGACGAGTCATTTGAGACTATAGTCTATTCGCTGTAAGTAGGCGAGAAATCATGACCTCTTAACCTCTGTAACTGAAAAATTACTAGAGTAATCAAGCTTATATTACTACCATTTGGGAAGAGTCAGTCAAGGAATATACAGTATGTGGAAATTTACAGCCAATTTGCTATGGCCCTTTTTGAGTTACAGAGGATAGAGGTCATGATTTTTCGCCTGCTTACAGCGAATAGACTATAGTCTGACATCTCTACCACAGTATACAATTTGGGATAAATATATGTGTTTCAGTACTCTAAAGGAGATTAATTGAAAAGGGGTTGCCAAAGCCAACATAGGCTAAACCTGTGATGGACCTATAGATAATTTTGATTATACTGTGTTTATTATTATGTGTGCCAATGTTGACACTTCTATCCAGGAACGCACAATTCTTCCACCTATCCGCTTCCCTATAAGAGGTACACAGAGAAAGAGAACGATATTGACGGGTTTTCGAGATGTATAAAAAGAAAAGGTTGTCCATAGAGTAGCTAGCAAGTATATGCAGTTTAGAAACTTGACATATGGTGAGAAAAATATAAATAAATATTTGAGAATGGGCATTTCTTAAAAATGTAAAGGCCTTTCCCCATAAGATGTTTTTCTATCAAGTAGATATTGCAGGGGAATGATATTATGTAAAAAGAATAGATAGTAAACATATAATCGATAATTAAAAACAGGGATTGAGAACTAATGAACGCAATATATGTCGAAGAAAATTAATTTGTAATAGGGTGATTTAAAAAGTAGTATCATTGAGGCTGGTGGTGACTGAAGTAATGGTGCTGATAACGATAATAGTCCTATGGCTACGGAAGGAGAGACTATAGTCTATTCGCTGTAAGTAGGCGATAAATCATGAACTCTATCCTCTGTAACTCAAAAACGACTAGATTAATCGAGCTAATATGTCTACCATTTGGGAAGGATTAGTCAAAGAATAAATGTGGAAATTTACAGCCAATTTCCTCTAGCCCTTTTCGAGTTACAGAGGATAGAGGTCATGATTTTTCGCCTACTTGCAGCGAATAGACTATAGGCGGAGAGAGTCCCAACGCTATCTGGCCCAACATCTTAGGGGTTAACCCGTTTTGTACCAGCCACGTATTCCTAGTTTTATTTTAGCCATATTAAGACGATTGTATGTAGTTTAAAGAGGATCTGTGGTAGTAAAAATTGTCAAGAGAGATAGTACACAGCCTATTAATTGCTGGAGGCCCTTATTAAACAGAATACAATCACTCAATAGTAGCCAGAATAGAATTTAAAGGACGGCATCGGTACTGAACGGGTTAATATGATATAATGTTTGATTATTATTGAGGATATTTTAAGATGTTTTACCTTATTAGTTTGATGATAACAAGACATTTCATCCCATTCAGGTGTCAATCTTTTCTGGGAGAGAGATTGCGAGGCTTTAACTTAGAAAAAAACATTGCTCTATCGAAGAATGTATATATTTAGCTTGAAGGGAGTCTGGGTGGGCATTATTTAGTCTGAAGGAAGTCTGGGCTGGCCTTTTTGTTAGGCTAGGGGACAAACTAAAATACATTGCTCGAAAATGGCTGGATCAATCAAACTCATCAATATTAATTAAACACAATATCACAATAAACCTGTAGACGTCGGACCAGATATTTAAAGAATTAAAGCACAAGATAGTATGAGATAAAGAAATGGAAAAAGGAGTAACAAAGAAGCTGGTGATGGTGGTTGGGGTATTGGTGTTGATAACGATAATGGTCCAATGGCTGCAGGAGGTGGAGGAGGCCAGACGAAGAGAGTCGTAAAGAGAACACCGAGAGAGAGAAAAAAAACAATGGGGGACGGGTGCAGAAAAGGATAGGGATATTCAGAGACTATAGCTAACTATAGTCTTTTTTTTTCTAGATGATGGTAAATTGCCATATCTTCATCTTAATTACTTAGCTATTATGAAGATTGTGTAGCGAAATATGTTGCTGATTATGAGAACTTGGCAAAAAGATGATGCAGAGATAGTAGTTTCATATTTTGTCATCAATTATGGAGAAATCAGCTGTTAAGGATTCCATTTGCCATCAGCTGGAAATAAACCGACTATAGTAGGTATAAAAGAGGAGATAGGCCTACATTATAACAAAACTTAACGTCCAACAATCTAATGCCTTGCTTCCAAAGGATGCAACCCCGAAAGCGATGGCTACGACAGAAACCACATCCTGACTTCAAGGCAAGCGAATACTGTATGCTATTAAGTAGATACAGAAGAGGGAAATATTATATAAACAAAATAACAGGTATATATAAACCGAAGCGATATTATCGAAAATTGAACACAATTCGAGATCAAAAGAATGCAAACACTACACAATAGATCTAAGAGTTTGTAATATTTCATTAATCGATTTTAGGAGTAGAGTTGGTTGTTGGATAGAACATAATAATAGTATATAATATACTGTAGAGAGATAGAAAAGTAGTATCATTGAGGGTGGTGGTGGTGGTGATAACTATAATGGCCCAATGGCTACAGTAGGAGGAGGAGAAGGAGGGGAGACCAGACGGAGAGAGTCATAAACAGAAGAGTCTGAGGGAATAAGAGTGGAACAGTACAAAGGAGTACAAAGGAAATCGAGCAACAACCGGTCTAGTGACCCCTCTAGGCTGCTTGTCCTCCAAAACACTGAGGATCAAGTGGCCAAACAATGGCTTAGAGTGGGTAAGGGAAAATTGGAAAGAGAACTACTGCCCTGAAACTATTGTCCGTGGCAGGATTAGGAAGCTAGTAGGGGACAGATGGGTTAGTAACATTACACAGTTCTAAGTGATCTTTCGTATATCTGTGAAAAAGAGAGTAACGTATTAGTAATATACATACACAATAATCCTTGATGAATCTGAGGGGGGAATAAAATAAAGTTATTAATTTACAAACGCAGTGGTGGTGAATTAAGGCCCCATTAGTTTAACCATTTTAAGACCTATTGCTCCATTTCTTTGCCAATTTTAATTCCTCTCTTGCCATTTAGCTGTCATTTCTATTCCTGCCGAGCGATAGCGAGCCTGTAATTTAGAAGTAACCCGGCCGAGAAATGTGCGAATTTCTCTCTAGGGAGGAAACTAGATAAAAGAAATTCAAACATCTCGATATATTGCAAAAATAGTTTAGAATACAGAGATGTGGAAAAAAGGAGTAGCATTGGTGATAGTGGTGGTGGTGGAGTAATGGTATTGATAACGATAATAGTCCAATGGCTACAGCACGAGGAGTAGGAGGGGAGGGCAGACGGAGAGAGTCGTAAAGAGAAGACAATGGGGGAATAAGAGTGGAACAGTGGTGGTGGTGGTTGTGTTGGCGGTGGTGATGGTGGTGGTATTGGTAGTGCTGGTGGTGGAGGTTTGGATTTTGGTGGTGATGGTGGTGGTGAATTAAGGGGAGGATATTTATCTGGACCCCCTCGCCTTTATGTTTACCCCCATTTGCTATGAGATTTTAAGACGTACGCCTCAGTGGTTTGACGATTTTAATGCCTTTCACTACATTTATTTTTCAATTTTACGACCTCTCGTGCCATCTAGCTATCGATTTTATCCTGGCGAGCGATAGCTAGTCAGTAATTTAGGAGCAATTGGCTTTCGACCGAGACATTCCTCTATCGAATTATGTACACATTTATCTCAAAGGGGGGGGGGGCCCCCCCCCCCCCCCCCCTTGGGGACGTTTTTCTTAAGCTTGATAGCGATAAAGGGAGGAACTAAACGATATAATTGAGAGTAGTTGACAGCATAGGTATTATCGAAAACTGAACACAATTTGAGATAAACATATTTCAAATACCTCGAGGTAAATTGAAGATAGTTAAAGTTTATAATATAGAGAGATGGACAGAAAGAGTATCATTGAGGATGGTGGTGGTACATAATTTGCTCCTACATTGCACGCTCGCTATTACTCGCAAGGAACAAACAAGCCTACATGGCACGAAAGGTCTTAAAGATACAAAGAAATAGGGTGAAAGGCATTAAAATCGCCCAAGTAATAGGGCAAACGTCTTAAATTTCAAAACTAATGTGACTAAACCTGAGGAAGGAGAGTGTCCAGAAGAAAATAAACATTAAGACGATGTCACACGAGCCATTTTTCCAGCAATTTGCGATGAACAAGTGTTACCTCTTAATATTTGGGGCAATTCTTACAATGGAATCGGCAATTAGATAGAACAAAAAAAAAAAACTATCTAATAATACTCAAATGCTATCAAACTTTAATTCAGAAGCTACTAGACCTAATTTGCCTGAACAAAATAATATCCGGAAACATCGCTCGTGTGTCATCACCTCTAAAGAGAGAAAGGGGACATGACAATAGTAAATATGGAATGTTTTTTTTTTAAAGTGTATTATAGTATTTTGTTTTCTTTTTTTCCTATTCTTTGAGTGGAGATAGTGAATTTGGAGATCAAAGTTTATAGTAAGACATCGCAAGAATATACAGTACAGTAGAAGGAACGTGTCAAGCGGAAATAGTAAATCAAGTTAATTGGTCCACTGTAAAAATGCACACTTTATTATAACAAAAAAGATTAGCATAAGTAGTGTTCTAATCGTTTACGTGTTCTAATATGAGTACATACACCAAAGAACACTGTTTATGTGTACCATTTTTTTTTACAAATAAGTGTTCATGTATTTACAGTTTAGGTAAATCCTCGAAGTAGTACCTGTATAATACAGTAAACAAAGTGAATTAGGACATTTAACAATTTCAGACTAAATTAATAAGAGGTTTAATAAGGTTTTGATAACGATAAAGGCTGGAAGGCTACAAGAGGGTCGCCAGACGGAGAGAGGCATAAAGATGAAATAGGAAATAGGAGTAGACCACTGTTTGGACACTTGATCCTCAGTGTTTTGGAGGACAAGCAACCTAGAAGGGTCACTAGATCTGTTGTTGCTTGATTTCCTTTGTACTCCTTTGTACTCCTTTGTACTTTGTACCATTAAAGGGGGTCGTAGTTGTTGAACATAGAACATCGAAAAAGGGGAACATCGTAGGAGCATATAAACTTTGAGTCAAATATAAACAAAGGATACCATTGATGACGGAGGAAGTATTATAAATTATATAAAAGAAAAGGGCTACATCGTAAGATTAAGTAAGGATTGTGGCACAGAAAAGGCAGAGCATAACATTGATGATGGTGGTATTTGGATAATCTCGTAGGAACATCAATTAAATATATAAAAGGAAAACAGAAGGATCAAGTTAGGTGAACAGTTGGAGGTAAAGGATACGAACAGGGATGCAAGGACCATATAATTATACGAAAAGTCAAACAGGGAGACTAGAGGTATATAAAATACAAAGGGAAACATTCTAGGAGCATATGAGCGAAGGCTAATAAACCAAATATGTATAAGAGGGCAGAAGTCATTGAGGGCGGTGTTGGTGGCCAGAGAATGGATTGATAACGATACTGTCTGGGCGGCTACAGGAGGGGACGCCAGAAGGAGAGAGTCACAAAGAGAGCAGAGCAAATAGAAGAACATTAATGGTGGTGGGAGTTGAAGATAAGAATAGATAACGGAAACATCGTAGGTTTGGGTCAAAGAAATACAGAGGCTAACATTGATGATGGTGGTATTTGAGATTACAATAAAGACATGGGCGACATCGTAAGATTATGTAAGGATTGTGTGAAGGATAAACAAAACATTACATTGATGATGGTGGTATTTGGAGAATCTTGTTGGAGCATATACAGATAATAACAAATTAAACATAGGGGAATATCGTAAGTGAAAAATTAAACCTAACGAATTTGAAAGTGTATACAAGGACAATATATATGGCATGCACAAAATAGTAGAAGTCATTGAGGGTGGTGGTGGTGGTCGGAGGAATGGTTTTCATAACGATAATAGCTGGACGGCTGCAGGAGGGGAAGGGCCAGAAAGAGTTCCTGTATTAAAGAGAGACTGCCCTTCCATTTCTTTGGAAGCCCTGTTGGTGCTTCAATTATCAGACAACGGATTTTAAATACATTATTGATCATGTAGAATGCATACCCAAAGACCAACTATATATCCCATACATGTATTGCCAAGTATGTATTATGACAATGGATGTTTGAGTGAAAGGAGACAACAAATTCACCCGTGGTACCATAATGGAGAAGGTTGGCCGATATCTTATACTATAGGGTCTCTAGTCAAACGGAGAGAGTGATAAAGAGAAGAAAGAGAAGAGGGAGAGACTGATAAAGAGAGCAGGGAGAAACCAATGGAGACTGGGTTTGGAAATACAGAACAGGGAAGAGAGAGATATCTGGAGTATAGCCAGCAATATTCTCTCCCTCAATCTGTTCGTCCTTACTTCAAGCTCCATGTGTCCAGATATTTATACTCGTACGTACCTTGAAGTTGGCTCTTTATACCTTATTCTTTTGTTTTTCTTGTTAATTTATTTGTTCTTGTTATATATATATATTATATATATTATATATATTATATATATTTTTTTTTTTGGGGGGGGGGGAGATGGGGGCACTTGGGGGTGGGGGGGGGCTTTGTCTTGTGTCTCCTTCATACAGATATACACATAGATAGCGCAAAGTCCAGCTAAGTAGGGATACTGTCGATAGTAAATAAATATAGAAGGGAGAGAATAGCTAACCAATATAAGCAGGAAAAGTTATACTCGTGAATTGAACATTATTCGAGCTTATATGCATTAAAACGTCACAACAATTCTAAGACAATCTATATAGTACTGGATGTCTGGTAAGCGGGGTTCGGCGGTGTGTTTGCGATATACAAAAGAAGATATCTGGCAGGAGAATAAAAACAATGCACATAGAGACAAACTGCTGATGTTAGATGAACAATTGAAGAAAAATATATTTAACGTGAAAGGTGATGGTCGAATGGATAAAACTGACCATACAAAGGAGTACGAAGAAAACAAGCAATGATAGGTCTAATGATCCTTATGAGGCTATTTGTAGCTAAACTAGCCTATGAGAAATAAAGGAAATGACAGCATAGTATAAAGTGGTACGATTCATTTGTAAACTTAGTTTATCTGGGGTTAAAAGTTACTTATTTATCTAGTAGATTTGCAAAAGTTTGAACAGCACTACCCTAAATGATCATAGAAGGGGATACTACGGAGAACATGGAGGGAATCATCGTGATGGTGTTTAGAGATATGGGAATGAAGAAAGGCATTAACTAAGTAGAGAGCAATTAATAAGAAATAACATATGTATTCAATAATTATGTCTCATAGTGAATATCGTATGGATCGGCCCAAAGCTCCTCATGCTCTTGTTCCTTGGGGGATTACATTTTAGGGGGCGAGGAGCGGGGGTCAATGAATGCTGTTCTATATTAATGTTATCGTTTCTATTCTATTACCAAGACCACAGTCTTTCTGGAGCTGAAGCCCTCCAGTTGATGGTGGTGGCAATTATTATTATTATTTTTTTTTAGATCAGGCAGGGGAAGTGGTGGTGGACAGGAGTGAATGGAGAATGCTTGTGAATAGTTGAGTGAACACGTGGTCATTTGGAGTAAGGGGTCGGGCGCAAGTTCGACTAGATAATAGTCCATCAGGCGCCTGGCCCGGGGGGACGATTAATATGAAGGGTGTGCCTGGAAGTGTGGTGGGAGGGCTTGTGGCTTTGGCTCCGCTGCATGTCTGCCTGCCGAGATCGGAACCTCTCCGGGTGGTCAGGGGCTGGGGGAGTGCTGGAGCGACCTTGGTAACCCTGGTCTCTGGGTCTTCTCCTGGGTGACCTGGATGTGTGTGAGTTTGTGTTTTTTATCTGTGTTTATTTTTTGTTTTATGTTGTTTTTGTGTTTTCCCTGTTCTTGCTCTGTCTTGAGTCGGCTACCCCCAAAATGGGGATTGGGCCTGAGCATATAGATAGATAGATAGATAGATAGATTTTTTTTTACAAGCAGCTTAGTAAGGACCATTATGTCTGGTGTTGCTTGTCTTCCTTTGCAAATTAAAACTACAATGAAGTTTCATCTACAGTAAGTGTTTGATCAATACTGCTTACACAGACAAACAGAAAGATGACAGCGAAGATCACGTAATCTCCGCTAACTTCGCTTGGCGGAGGTAACTGTGTAAATAAGATACCTTATATAGTTGACCCTTTCAGTACCAGGGCCGTCCTTTTAACTTTATTGTGGCTACTAGTAGGCGATTTTATTCAGTTTCAGAAAAGACTCAAGCAATGAATAAGCTTCGAACTATCTTACATAACCATCTTAAGTATCACAAACCCTTCTTAGACTGCACAGAATCATCTAAGTAAAGCTAGGATAAAATTAAAAAGACGTCACTGGTACAAGAGGGGTTAATTGAAACGGCAAGACAAGACGAAGTAATGGAATTTGGAAATCGGCGTCTGGTAACGATAATGGCCCAAAGGAATACAGGGGCACGAGGAGGGGAAGCCTGAATGGGAGAGTGGGGAAGAGAAGAGCAGATAAGGAGGAGAGAAGAGGAGTGGGAATAGGAGAGGAAATTAAAGTGAGGCAAATGAGAGGCTAGGAGAGTGGAACAAATGTGATAGAAGGAGAGTGAGAAAGAGGTGAGGAAAGGAGAGAGAGAAAAGGAAGAACACAGAAGAGTGATAAAGAGTAGAGGAGAGGAAAGGAGAGTGAGAAAGAAGAGGAAAGGAGTGAGAAGAGGTGAGGACAGGATAATGAGAAAGAGGAGAGGAAAGGAGTGAGAAAGAGAAGAGGAAAGGATATTGATAAAGAGAAGAGGAAAGTAGTGAGAATTAGGAAAGGAAAGGAGAGTGATAGAGAGGAGAAGAAAGGAAAGGAGAGTGCTAAAGAGGAGAGGAAGGGATAGTGATTAAGAGGAGAGTGGGTAAGAAAAGAGCAAAGAAGTGGGAATAGGAAAGAGAAAGATAAAGATAAGAATAAACAGTGATTAAAAGGAAAGAAGAGAGTAAAAAATATAACAGGAAAGGAGAATAGGAAAAATGAGAGGAATGGAGAGTGTTAAAGAGGAGAGGAGAGGAGAGTGAGAAAGAGGAGAAGAGTGGAGAGGAGAGTGAGAAAGAGAAGAGGAAGGGAGATTGGGAAAGAAAAGAGCAAAGAAGTGGGAAGAGAGGAAATGAGAAAGAAAAAGAGAAGAAGAAGAAAGGAGAAAGAAAAAGAGAAGAGAATAAGCGACTAAGAAAAAATAAGAGGAAAGGAGAATGGGAAAGAGCAAAAGAATGGCGAGGGGGAAAGGAGAGTAAGAAAGAAAATAAGAAAATAAGAAAAACAAAATGAGAAAGAAAAGAAGAAAGAAGAGTACGCAAGAGGAGAGAAAAGGAGAGTCAGAAAGGAAAAGAGAGTGAGAAAGAGAAGACGAAAGGAGAATTATAAAGATGAGAGAGAGATACAAGATGAAAGGAGAGTACATAGGAGTATATAGGAAATCAAGCAACAACAGATCTAGTGACCCTTCTAGGCTGCTTGTCCTCCAAAACACTGAGGATCAAGTGTCCAAACAGTGGTTTAGAGTGGGTAAGGGAACATTGGAAAGGGAACTACTGCCCTGGAACTAATGTCCGTGGCAGGACTGGGAAGTTAGTAGGGGACATAATTTATGGGTTAGTAAATGAGGGGAGGATAAAATAAAGTTATTCATTTACAAACGCAGTCAGTCGCGGGTTTGATGCGAGATATTTGTCTAGGCGGAATTTAAATGAATCAACGGTGCTGCAGTCTACAACGTCTCGGGGAAGCCCATTCCACAAGTTGACAACTCGATTGAAGAAGAAATTCTTAGATTCGTGTGAGTTAAAAGATTTACCAATAATTTTGCATCCGTTTCCCCGCGTGTAATTTTTTTTTTTTTTTTTTTTTTTTTTTTCTATGTGATTGAGGGAGGCAAAAGGCATAACTGCCTATAGCGAGTGCCTCCCCCATAGTTGAAAGAGTGACAGGGCCAAAATCAAGGGACGTTCGAGCCAAAATGCCTGGACACACGGAGTTTGAAGCAATTTAAGTCATAGGAAGAGGGAAAGACTGATTCTGGGAGAGAGTTCCAGAGCTCAGATGTTGAGTAGAAGAAAGTTTGAGAGTAACGTTTCACTCTTGGGTTGGAGAGTTGCACAGAGTAGGGGTGGGATTGAGTTGCAAGACGGGTACCACGTGCCCTACGTAAAGGAGGTGGTATGCACTGGGATAGCTCTGAGGAACACTGATTATTATAGTAGCGATAGAATAGCGAGAGAGATGCAACATTGCGGCGGAGACAGAGAGATTGCAGAGAGTTGGTGAGTGGACTGGAGTTAATGATACGAAAGGCCTTCCTTTCAACTTTGTCTAGGAGAGCGGTGTGAGAGGAACCTCCCCACACATGTGAACAATACTCAATACAAGGGCACACTATGCCCCTGTACAGAGCAAGAAGCTGTGCAGGGGAAAAGAACCCCCTAAGGCGGTTGAGCACACCCAGCTTCTGGGAGGCTGCCTTAGCAAGACTGGTAATATGGTCCTTCCAAATGAGAGCAGAAGAAAAAGAGACACCAAGAATATTGAGAGAAGATGAAGGGTTGATTTTTGTATTGTTGAAGAATAAGGGATAGTCCGCTGGGAGATCCTGACGGGTAGATAGATGGAGAAATTGGGTTTTGGAAGCATTAAAGTTAACAAGGTTTTCTCTGCCCCAATTGGAAATAGTATTTAGATCAGAATTTAAGAGTTCTATGGCTTCATTACGTTTGTCGTTGAGGGATTGCTGGCTGGGGCGTTCTGAAAAACTAATGGAGTAGTGTAAGGTTGAGTCGTCTGCGTATGAATGGATGGGAATTAAGGTACAGTTAAGGAGATCATTTATAAAAATTAGAAAGAGAATAGGAGATAGGACAGAGCCCTGAGGAACACCGGAGTTTATAGGGTGAGGAAGTGAACAATGGCCGTCCACAACCGCAGCTATGGAACGGCCGGAAAGGAAATTAGAGACAAAGGCACAGATGGAGGGATAGAAACCGAAGGAGGGTAGTTTAGAAATTAAAGATTTATGCCAGACTCTATCGAAGGCTTTCGATATGTCTAGTGCAATAGAAAAAGTCTCACCGAAGTCCCGAAAGGAGGATGACCAAGAGTTAGTAAGATATGAAAGAAGATCACCAGTAGAGCGACCCTTAAGGAAGCCATACTGGCGATCTGAGAGCAGATTATGAGAAGAGAAATGCTTAAGAAATTTGGAAGCAAGAATAGTTTCAAAAACTTTAGAAAGACAATTTGATTGGTCGATAGTGAAGTACTTACTACAGTTCATATTGTCGATGCCTTTGATGATTTTGAACACTTGAATTAAGTCACCTTTTAATCTGCGCTGGGTTAAAGGAAATAGATTTAATTCTCTAAGCCGCTCTTCGTATGGTTTGTTCTTTAGGCTAGGTATCATTTTGTAAACTCTACGTTGAACTCGTTCTAGCTTGTTTATATCTTTTTGGTAATAAGGGCACCAGCATTGAACGCAGTATTCCAGAAGAGGGCGGACTAAGGAATTGTAAAGGGTTAGGATAACGTCTTTGGATTTATGCTCAAATGATCTGCCTATAAAGCCAATTATTTTGTTTGCCTTCTTAACAACTTCTGAACATTGTTGACTCGGTTTTAGGTTACTCGATATTGTTACTCCCAGATCGGTTTCTCTGTTTACATTCTTAAGCTGAGTGCCATTCATCGAATAGTTTGCTTTCTCATTTAGGTATCCGATATGTAGTACTTTACATTTATCCGCATTGAAACTCATTTGCCAAATTTGGGCCCAATGTGACAATTTATCTATATTGTGTTGCATATCGTCAACTTGATCTTTTGAGAGTACGCTATTTGCAATTTTTGTATCGTCAGCAAATTTTGAGATTGTACTGGTGAGACCCTCATCTATGTCGTTGATGTAAATTAGAAAGAGAATTGGTCCTAGTACCGATCCCTGAGGTACCCCGCTACTTACATTGGTCCATTTAGATGCCTTACCGTTTATGACTACTCTTTGCTTTCTGTCGCTGAGCCAATTTTCTATCCATTTCAACACACCGTCTTGTATTCCATGCGCTTTTAGTTTTATCAGTAAACGTTTGTGGGGAACTTTGTCAAAGGCCTTTTGAAAATCAAGGTATATAATATCTACAGCTTTACTCTCATCGTAGAGGTTGAGGATATCGTGGAAGTAAGTCTAAGAGGTTTGTTAAACAGGAACGCTTTTTACGAAAGCCGTGTTGAGTATCTTTAAGTATGTTATTTTCCTCTAAGTGATTTAAGAGTCTTTCTCTTATTACCGTTTCTAGCATTTTACATACAACTGAGGTTAAGCTAATTGGACGATAGTTACTGGGTAGGGATTTGCTGCCTTTTTTGAATATCGGTGTTACGTTGGCTATCTTCCACTGATCAGGCATAGTTCCAGACTGCAAGGATTTATTGAATAGTAATGTCAGTGGTTTGGAGAGCTCATCCTTAGCTTCCTTTAGAACTCAAGGCGAGATTGTATCAGGTCCAGGCGTTTTATTTACCTTGAGTTTATCTAAACAATTCAATACTTCTCTCTCTGTAACGGTGATATTGCTTAGAGCATCTGAATTAGCAATCTGAATCGGCGATGGTGTAGGGATATCACTGAGGTCTTCTGTTGTAAAAACTGATGCAAAGAAGGTATTGAGGGCATTACTCATTTGTACTTCGTCTTTGGTGTATTCTCCATTTTCATCGACTAACGGTCCAACAGTTGAAGTAACTATTTTTTTCTTTCTGATATAACTATAGAATTCTTTCGGGTTTGTTTTACTTTGATTCGCAATATGTAACTCTAGGGTCTTTTTACTTTGATTAATTAACTTTTTGGCTTTGCGTCGTAGCTCTACAAATTTCACCCGTTCTTCGTTCTAGAGTGTGATCAAGAGAAGACCAAAGGGGTAGCGATAGGAGTAACATTGATGATGGTCCTGTATCATATAATTATGCTATCTATCTATTGCCTGACGCCGTGATCCCCGAAGGGGTAGCCACGAACGAACCGCCCCCATGCACCTCTGTCCCCAGTCAGTCGACGCCCCTCCCCCCCAACCAGCACCGCCTTCGTTCATGTACTTCCTCACTCCATCCTTCCACCTCTCATTCGGTCTACCTCTCCCTCTCTGTCCCTCCACCTCGCTCTCGTACACCCTCTTAGTCATTCTCTCGCTTTCCATACGTTCCATATGGCCGAACCATCTCAAGTTGTTCCTTTTCACACTTTCCAGCACATCTACCTCCACACCACACCTCCTTCTTACTTCCTCATTAGTCTGTCTATCCCTCCATGTAACTCCGCACGTACTCCTTAAGTAATTCATTTCCACTGCTCTCACTCTTGGTCTGAGTCTCTCAACCAACGTCCATGCTTCGCTTCCGTAAGTCAGTGTCGGGATTACCACACTGTCATGCAAGGACTTCTTCACTTCCATACTGACCACCCTATTTCTTGTTACTGCTTTTAGCGTTCCTACAACCCTCTTCCCCTGTTGTACCCTCTCCCGTACTTCTTCATCCATAGTCCCATCTTTACTCAACACACTGCCCAGATACTTAAAAGAGTTGACGATCTCCATAGCCTGACCGTTCAGCTTCACCTCACACTCTGTGACTTCACCCCTTTCAAAGACCATAACCTTGCTCTTCCCCGCATTTACCTTCAAATTCCGTTTTTCGCACACTGTTCCAAACTCATTTACCAGACCCTGCAACTCCCATTCATTATCACTCATCAGAACTGTATCATCCGCAAACAGCAGTATAGGTAGCTTCCACTCAATTCCCTCCCTTTTCAGCGATACACCAACATCCACTGCTCTTGATAGTATTTCTTTCATGACTCCATCCATATATACAGTAAACAACCACGGGGACATCACACACCCCTGTAATTAATATTGAATTAAATATGTAAGGAAGATAGAAGGTAAATTGAGGGAGCAACTCAAGATGACATAAAGGAATCGAGCATTTCATTATAGTAATGAAAATTTCCAAAAACAAAGAGTAAGGAAGTGTTGGGGAATTGTACACTTGCGAGATTCAGGCTATGAGGAAGTTAGAGGTACATAAACAATGAATAACATAATTAATGACTAAAATATGGTTGTAGTCCATTTATATATACCAATTAATCATATTCTATGTTCATTAGATATCTGCATTTACGTTTGTTATCGATGTTTACGGCTCCAACTTCCTTATAGCCTGAAACTCGCAAGTGGTTAATTGGAGTAACATTGAAGATAGTCGTGCTTGAAGATACAAGCAAGCACAAAAATATTGAATTAAATATGGAAGATGGAAAGCAATCTGCTGGACCAACTCAAGACGACATAAAGGAATGAAAGGGGGTGTGAGTGAGCATCTTTTAAAGGTAGTCTGGGAAAGCGTTTTTGTTAGCCTCAGGGACAAATCACGTTAAATACATTGCTCAACAATGGCAAAAACAAGCAAAATCCTAAATAGTTGTAAACAAGATATCATAATACCCCACAAGACGTTGGACCAGATAGTGTTAAAGGGGGAAAAAGTATACTAATATATACTAATATACACTACTATGGACGAATATATAGAGTACTGATAATATTGATAATTTTTTTTTTTTTTTTTTTGGGGGGGGGGGGGGGGTAGCGACTCGAGACAGAGCCCGAATAGGGACATCGCACCAGAAAACAATGAACACACAAAAACCAAATACACATTCACACACATCTAGGTCATCCAGGAGAAGACCCAGATACTGTGAAATACAACAGGAAACAATATTAGCTGACCTTTGAGAGAAAAAACAAGAATGTGAGAGAAAACAAGAATGTGAGAGAAAACAAGAATGTGAGAGAAAACAAGAATGTGAGAGAAAACAAGAATGTGAGAGAAAACAAGAATGTGAGAGAAAACAAGAATGTGAGAGGAAACAGACACTGGTTTTGTGGGACTAAATAAAAAGAGAGAACATCTTGTAGTCTGTACCCCAAGGAAAGGCGTCTTGTACTATGAATTATAACAAAGGGAAAAACGAGCAAGGAACACACACACACTCAGAGTTACACAGATACTCAAACCACACACAACTTGCGGTCCCTACTAGGTGGTCTGGCTTCAATACTACTAGAGACAGGGACAGTTTATAGTAAAAGGATAGGGCAGCAAAATAGAAGGCTCTCTGAGAGAGAGGGAGTGAGTGAGTGAGTGAGTGAGTGAGTGAGTGAGTGAGTGAGTGAGTGAGAGAGAGAGAGAGACTGATACTTGAAGGAACGACCATTACAAAAGTCTCTCCTCGTCTACAACCCGGTACAAGAATATGGTAATACATAAGAGAGCCTGAGAAACATTGACAATGGGAAGTATATTAAGTATATAATTATATATATACTGTATATATATATATATATCCATATATTACACATAGTGAACTAAACGAATAAGAGAGTGTTAGAGAGATAGGAAGGGTGAGTGACTAGAAAGAGACCATTGCAAAAGTCCCTCTCCCACAACGAGGTACATATAATATATGGAAACCTACACAAGAGAGAAAGAAACATATAGTGTGTGAACCAGAGAAAGAAACATATAGTGTGTGAACCAGAGAAAGAAACATATAGTGTGTGAACCAGAGAAAGAAACATATAGTGTGTGAACCAGAGAAAGAAACATATAGTGTGTGAACCAGAGAAAGAAACATATAGTGTGTGAACCAGAGAAAGAAACATATAGTGTGTGAACCAGAGAAAGAAACATATAGTGTGTGAACCAGAGAAAGAAACATATAGTGTGTGAACCAGAGAAAGAAACATATAGTGTGTGAACCAGAGAAAGAAACATATAGTGTGTGAACCAGAGAAAGAAACATATAGTGTGTGAACCAGAGAAAGAAACATATAGTGTGTGAACCAGAGAAAGAAACATATAGTGTGTGAACCAGAGAAAGAAACATATAGTGTGTGAACCAGAGAAAGAAACATATAGTGTGTGAACCAGAGAAAGAAACATATAGTGTGTGAACCAGAGAAAGAAACATATAGTGTGTGAACCAGAGAAAGAAACATATAGTGTGTGAACCAGAGAAAGAAACATATAGTGTGTGAACCAGAGAAAGAAACATATAGTGTGTGAACCAGAGAAAGAAACATATAGTGTGTGAACCAGAGAAAGAAACATATAGTGTGTGAACCAGAGAAAGAAACATATAGTGTGTGAACCAGAGAAAGAAACATATAGTGTGTGAACCAGAGAAAGAAACATATAGTGTGTGAACCAGAGAAAGAAACATATAGTGTGTGAACCAGAGAAAGAAACATATAGTGTGTGAACCAGAGAAAGAAACATATAGTGTGTGAACCAGAGAAAGAAACATATAGTGTGTGAACCAGAGAAAGAAACATATAGTGTGTGAACCAGAGAAAGAAACATATAGTGTGTGAACCAGAGAAAGAAACATATAGTGTGTGAACCAGAGAAAGAAACATATAGTGTGTGAACCAGAGAAAGAAACATATAGTGTGTGAACCAGAGAAAGAAACATATAGTGTGTGAACCAGAGAAAGAAACATATAGTGTGTGAACCAGAGAAAGAAACATATAGTGTGTGAACCAGAGAAAGAAACATATAGTGTGTGAACCAGAGAAAGAAACATATAGTGTGTGAACCAGAGAAAGAAACATATAGTGTGTGAACCAGAGAAAGGCAAAGAGAAAAAGAGAAGGGGGAAGAGAGAGACAAAGACAGACGTAATAGAAAACATCGAGTGCAATAGAGACAGAGGGAGTGCGAGATACTAAAAAGAGAGACCATTGCAGTAGTCTCTTCCCACCACAACGAGGTACTATATATAGTAAAGAGGACCGATAGGCCATACTAGAGACCCTATAGTAACAAAGATCGACCAACCTCCGCCATCTTGGTGCCACTGGTATCATTAGCCTCTCATTACACTCATATTATGTCAAAACCAATACTAAATGTTCGGCAATCCAGGTACGGGATATAGGTTTGATCTTTGTTGCTAAATTATTCGTGATCAAAAAGTAAAATGTCAAACCGTCATTTGCTAAATAAAGGCACCAAAATGGCGTCCAAAGACAATATTGGCTGCTCTCTCTTACTTAAGGCTCTCTAGGCAACACCAGGCAGGCAGTAAAACGAGACGGGCTGCTGGGGATCAACAAACATAGTTAGCCTGGTAGCAAAATGTGTTATGGCTTTGGTGACGAGAGGTCTGTTCCAACCAAAATAATAACAATAAAAATAACAATAAATAAAATAAATATATTAAAATAAACACCCTAACACCCACCCACAAAAAAATAAAATAAAAACAATAAATAGAAAAAAAAAAAAAGGTCTTGACAGACCAGTCTCTGGGTATCACAATCTCCTTTCTACTCCCCCGATGTTACGTAGCAGCCAAAGTCAGTCTGTGGAACACTTAAATACGTTTAGTCTAAGATAAGGTACTACGTATTTTCAACCTCATTGGCTGCCGGCTCGAAATAATAACAACATTATGATATGTAATTGTATTATTATTGCACACACACGCACTCACGCACACACACACACACACACACGTAAATTATTATGTGTTCATCGGTAAAAACAGTAGTTGATCTAACCTAAAACACTCTGTTACTACGTACAAATATAAGTTACAGTTACACTGTTGGCTCAATCTATGCCTTTTATCTTTAATCCTTCATATATAATGATATTTATTACCATAAACCGACCAATGTTTGTGCCCACACACCCACACCCACACCCACACACACATTTTTCACACACATACTCAAACACCTTCATCAGCAACGCTTTCCCAACTTCTTTCAAACTAACAAACAAAATCCCACCGAGACCCCTTCAAGCTCCATGTGTACAGTACATTAACCTAGAGAAAAATTTCCCTACCGAAAGCAATTTTAAAGTTGCTGGTTCGCTGGCGTTTGCCCAGAAAAAAAAAAATCGACACTTGAATAGGGTGAAGCGTCATATAATATTATCGCGAATGTAAAGAGGTGAAATGTCTTAACATCTGCAAACTATTGGAGCGAAACAGAGGAGATCCAAACTGGTCCCCTTTGACCAATTAGAGTTAACGGTTTCAGTAGAATGTCGCCTATCTGTTGTTATTATGGCTGTTATTCAGACGTAAGTATTCGGTTCAGGTAGCCTCTGTTGGGGTTAATTGGTTGAATACATCATACTGTATACTTCAGAAACACAGTGTGCCAAATAAGTCGTGTCTCTTCTGTCATTACGTTTTGCTCGCTGAGTGCTGTATTAATGTCTGTCAGATGTTGAATAGGATGTGGAAAGGTAAGATCATGTTTGTATATCTCACTCGATGCGAAGAAATAAAGTTTAGTGGTGATACAAATTACTGATCAAAATATACCTGGTGCCTTGACAATGATTTGACCGACTGTACTATAATATCGTATAATAAAGTATAATATGCTAATCATATGATACCTCATAGTGGCACACATCATTATTTTTATAGTGTGAAAGACTATCTCAGTACAAAGGAAAACAAACAACAACAGGTATATTGATCCATACGAGGCTGTTTGTTACTAAACTACCTATCCTGTGTGAAAACAGGACAGGATAGCAGAGTTACAGTGGTGCTATCGGTTTGTAAACGCATCTAATTATCGGGAGTTAATGGCGAGATATTTATCTACTCAATTTTCGAAAGTTTGAACAGTACCATATTCAATAAATACATTACTGTAGTCCGTTCTATACGTTTACCACTTGATTATAAAAGTAATACATTGCCTCAGGCGAAAGTGATGTATTCCACGTTCAATACATTTGTTGTATTGCCATATATTTATTGACTAATTCTGTTCTGGCTACATATTTACCGATTAAATTAAGTTTAGGAAGGATCTATGGCAATTACAAGGCTTCGATTCTCTTTTAGCTACCACAGATTCTTTCTAAGCTGCACATAATCGTCTAAAATATAGCTAGACTAAAATACAACATATATCGCTGGTACAGAAAGGGTTAAGCGTTGCATAATTACCATTCAATTTAAGGGTGAATGGGCATATTTATTTGCTCATTTATGTATATTTTTGTTGTTATTATATGTGTTCGTCCATAGACCATCAAGCTTAGAAACACAACCCTACCAAGACCCTCCTTTAAGATGTGTACATTGTGCGATAGAAAAATGTCCCGTCCGAAGGCCGATTCCTCTTAAATTACAGGCTTGCTATCGCTTGCAAGGAAAAACTCGACACCTAAATGACACGAAAAGTCTTAGTATTGACAAAGAAATAGGGCGAAAGATCATAAAATCGCCAACTAATAGGCTAAACGTCTTATAATATGACAACTAATGTGGCTAAACAGAAGGAAGAAGCTAGGGGGACCAGGAAAACGACCCATCTCCCCTTGAGGGCGGGAGAGGCGTCAGCGATTGCAGGGTGCAATAATTCGGTTGGCAATATCAATTATCAGCGAAAAATGGCGTGATAATTACGGCTAATGGAATTTTAACGAGAGCATATATTGGCGGTTGGCCCCTAAATCTCTGCGTAGAGCAAATGGCATTGTGTAAACAGGAAATAAAGATGGGTTTAATTGTTTTGCACGTAGGATTTAATTGGAACTATTAATTCACGAGCAGAGAGTGTATTGTCGAACACACTTACATATCTATCTATCTATCTATCTATCTATCTATCTAGCTATTGCCGGACGCCGTGATCCCTGAAGGAGTGGCCACGAACGAAGCGAACACACATAACCTCTCGATAATGTCCATGCATATGTATCATAATAGGTACAGTCGAGTTGATTAAGGGGGTGACCTGCTTTTTTCATTTCTCTCTCTCTCCCTCTCTCTGGGTTGTATCCATTTGGCCCCATTCAGCCTACTGTTTTAAGACGTTTATCCCCATCCCGGTGTCGATTTTTTCCTGGCGTTCGTAAGCGAGCAAGCATATTTTTTTAATGTTTCTGACAGGCTAAATTTGTACATTTTTCGATAGAAAAATGTCTCCGGCGAAGCCGGATATCTTGATACAATGTTGGCTCGCTATCGCTCGCCAGGAAGAAATCGACACCTGGATGGGATAAACGCCTTAAAACAGTAGGCTGAATGGGGCCGAATGGATACAAGCCAGAAAAAGAGAGAAAAGGAGAGAACAAAAACAGGTCACCCCCATTAATTCTGAAACACCTTGAAGCCTCGAACTGATTAAACGAACCTCCGAAACAATATATTATAATACCAACCATTAATACATTTCAGGAACATTTATCTCCGTTGGCCAGTGTACATGGATATGAACAAATAGGTGTGTATCCAATCTTATATCATTGGCATGTATCTATGCTATGGACTAAAATCTATTGCAAGACGAAATTATTCATGATCAGACACTTGTGAGCATCAGTCTGTAAGGAATTTGACGCCGTAAACATCAATATTTATCAGAAATACAAACAATGTATGATTTTGTAATGGAGAACATTTTTGCTGATATTGATTGGGTGTACTTATACATGCATTACATCCATTTTGATTTAAGTCTTTCTGTCTTTCCCTCATCCTATGGCTTAAGCTGTGTCAAGCTCCGTGTGTCCAGATGTTTTGATTCTAACAAACCATGAATTTGGCTAACTCTTAACCTTAGTCTTTATTCTTTGGGGGTAGGGGTGGGAGAGTGGGCATTACTTAAGACTGGATGACTATGTCCCCCACACCATTAAACACATCATAGAAGACCATTTCACACAATCATTTACGTCAACAACACAATTTACACTCCTTGAGAGCTCTCTGGGAAAGCCCGACCGTGGCTGTGGCCTTCCTTAGGGACTCGGGGCTGTTCGGCCAGGCAGCTTAGGGAACAACAACAAGTTTGCCTTTTTGTCTCCTACATACTGTACTCATAAATATGTGGTATTTCCGTCAGTTCCTATGTAATAATGGAACGTAAATGAGGATAATATGCAATAACGGGTGCAAACTTAGTCAGGGTTGCTTTAGACCTGGGGGAATGGTCAGACTGGGAGAGAGGGCACTACGAGACCAAGGGGAAATTACCAGGAGCGGACCCAACTTAGAGTGCCTTTATAGAGAGAGAGAGAGAGAGAGAGAGAGAGAGAGAGAGAGAGAGAGGTCATTAGGAGGTCCAGAGAGTCTAAAACAATATGGCGACCGGGAATTAATAGCTCTGATCGGAATACATTAGTTGATTGATTGCTAAATAAGAAGGTACTGAAATATATAAACAAAATCAAACATATATTGTGAAACAATGAAGTGTAAACATAATGGTATGCTATGGGGTAACACATGGGATAGAAACAATATGGCGTCCATAATTCAAGCTGACGCCACCCTCTTTTACAGGTACTCTAACCTAACCATGCACCCCCTCTTCCTACCTACCTACCTACACACACACACACACACACACACATATTCCCCTCCCATTCCAGTCAAGCCCTTGGAGACTAACTTCACTCTAGTTTAGTTTCTTTAATTCTCTCAGCACGGTGGTGGTTTTATGTTACGTAAATTAGACGTTTATATAATCAGCCTTTTGGAATCCAGGACGTAGAACTTAATTATACACATTATTGAATGGTTAACACAACTCGCTATTCTTTATGTTATGGTCAATATGTTATACGTTCCAAGTTATGTTTTCGTTGTTCTATGTGGGTGAGGGAGACAAAAGGTAGAACTGCCTGTGACGAGTGCCTCCCCCAGAGCGGAAAGAGTGACAGGGCCAAAATCAAGGAATGCTCGAGCCAAAATGTCTGGACACACTGAGTTTGAAGCAATTTAAGTCATAGGGTGAGGGGAAGATGGATTCGGGGAGAGAGTTCCAGAGCTCAGCTGTTGAATAGAAGAAAGTTTGGGAATATCGTTTCACTCTAGGATTGGAGAGTTGCACAGAGTGGGGATGGAATTGTGTTGCAAGACGGGTGCTACGTACTCTACGAAGAGGAGGTGATATACACTGAGAGAGCTCTGAGGAACACTGATTATTGTAATAGCGACATAATAGCGAGAGTAATGGAAATCAATCAGTCAGCCAGGCAGTAGTTAATCCCACACTCCATTAATGGGATAGGGAGGATCAGCAATAAACATAAGAAAGATAACAGATATGAAAGGGAAATAATATAATACATATGATGGACGCCAGCCAAAAGCAAGCACTTTTTAGCATCCGGAACACCATTCAGTCACCAGACCCTCAGAGGATAATTATATACAAATTTACAAGAAAGTCGCCTCACATCAACACCTGGAATATTATCTGGAGTTATTATCTGAAAATATCTTCAGCATATCTACTGTGTATTCATATACTGTTTTTACAGACGAACTAAGTACATTGCAAGATAGCATTCACTCTACCATCAACATCATCGTTAATTTCATCCAGACGCTCTCAGTTCCTTCCCCTTTAACTTCACGCATAACCTTCCCGGCTACCCTATAAATCCTCTTGTGGGGATAGGGTTTATATATTGGTCGTTTTCATATTTTGTATTTATATATTTATAAATTTGATTCGCTTGTCTCATCATTCTTATAGTCACGTCATGTTGTGTAAATCTTGAGGATACGCAGTAGTGTCGTATGTATATTTAACCAATTCAGTATTGGTGACGTCCTTTTCATCCTATTCCGGCTCCTAGTAGACGATTGTATTCAGCTTAGGAAGGCCCTCTAACAATTCCAAAGCTATATTCTAATCTCACTGTTATTAATATTCTTTTTAGCTACCACAGATTGTTCTTAAACAGCACAAAATCGTCGAAATATAGCTATAATGTTTAAAAAGACGTTGCCGGTACAGAAGGGTTAATCCTCGAGCTAGGTTGCACAGAACTAGACCGCCCCCCATCATCCCCCCCCCCCCCCAAGTGAAATTATCCATAAACTCTTGATCTTATGACAAACTTTGCTTGACGGCGGGAGATTTACGACAACGTAGGTCTGACGTCCGCTTTACGACACCACCCGGGAGGTACTAGCGGTAGAGATCCTATAGTCACAATTATCGGCCAACCTCCGCCATCTTGGTGCCACTATCGCTCGCCAGGAAATATCGACACCTAAAAGGCACGAAACGTCTTAATTTTGATTAAACAAAAATGGGATGAAAGGTCTGAAAATCGCTAAACTAAAGGAACGAACGTCATAATATTACAAACTAATGGGGCTAAATATGAGGAAGAAAGGGGACCAGAAAAAATACCAATCCTCTCATTACACTCAAATATCCCCATTCCCGTAATACAAATTTGGGAATACTGGTACAGGATATATAGTTCAGTATCTTATTCTTATGGGGAGATGGGTCCAATTAACATTTGTATGGATACTTTTATTCAGCTTCAATAGGGCCTCCAACAATTAACAGGCTTCGAACTATTTCGCTTAACTATTTGGGCTACCACAAATCCTTCTTAAATTGCACAAAATACTCTAAATATAGTTAGAATAAAATGAAACAGACGTCGCCTGTACAGAAAGGATTAAACAAAAATAGGGGGTTCACGAATTCTCACGATTTGGGTAGAGCCTACAGTATTTGAGTGCACATGACCGCCAATTTAATATAGCCGTGTTATCTGGTATCAAAACACCCAAATTATGTATGAAAATATATGAACGATATGTTTTTTGTTTTTTTTTTTTTTTTTTTTTTAACTTACTTCCTCTCGGGCATAGGCTGAGAGCCTTAACATTCACCGCTTTACAATGAACAGTGAAGCCCGTGAGGTCTTGTTCCAGTCTAGGGAGTGAGACATGTGAAGCACGTAGAGTACAACGAGCACCTGCCATCTTGCCTTCACATGAGGCACGCACTCATGGCCCGAAACGACCCCATCTCTGAAGCCATCTCGTTCCCATGCTTCACTGTCTCACCCTCTACACTCGGACTCTCACACTTACACACACACAACGCCACCTGTTGAGCAGATAACTCACCAGGCATTGCACCCCTATAGCATATTTTGAATATGGGAATATTCATACAGTGCTATTTAATCAGGGAACAATGAGGGTATTTTATTGACGTTTCGGTGGGCTTTGTGGTAATGCACTGATACTAGGTACAGCACAAATTCCATCCCAATAATATCTTCCCATTGATACATCGGGATTTGAACCCGGGACCTTTGGATTACCAGGCCAGTGGCAAGACCACTCCACCACACCTCCCCTAATTAGACCCTTATTATTGAGACCCTTATTATAGGGTCTCAAAGTGCAACCTACCTACCTACCTACCCCTCTCTCTCTCTCTCTCTCTCTCTCTCTCTCTCTCTCTCTCTCTCTCTCTCTCTCTCTCTCTCTCTCTCTCTCTCTCTCTCTCTCCTTCCCTTCAAGCCCTGGTCATAACTGTCCTCTCCTCACACATTTCGGCCACCCTACATTTGGGGATAACGGCTTCCTCTGTACATCGCCTGTGTGTTCACCTTTCAGACCCCAACTTGTACTTTGTTCACGCTTTCCTATGTTATACTGTATACTACCTGCCATCACTTTGTTCACGCTTTCCTATGTTATACTGTATACTACCTGCCATCACTTTGTTCACACTTTCCTATGTTATACTGTATACTACCTGCCATCACTTTGTTCACGCTTTCCTATGTTATACTGTATACTACCTGCCATCAGTTTGTTCACGCTTTCCTATGTTATACTGTATACTACCTGCCATCACTTTGTTCACACTTTCCTATGTTATACTGTATACTACCTGCCATCACTTTGTTCATGCTTTCCTATGTTATACTGTATACTACCTGCCATCAGTTTGTTCACGCTTTCCTATGTTATACTGTATACTACCTGCCATCACTTTGTTCACACTTTCCTATGTTATACTGTATACTACCTGCCATCACTTTGTTCACGCTTTCCTATGTTATACTGTATACTACCTGCCATCAGTTTGTTCACGCTTTCCTATGTTATACTGTATACTACCTGCCATCACTTTGTTCACACTTTCCTATGTTATACTGTATACTACCTGCCATCACTTTGTTCACGCTTTCCTATGTTATACTGTATACTACCTGCCATCAGTTTGTTCACGCTTTCCTATGTTATACTGTATGCTACCTGCCATCACTTTGTTCACACTTTCCTATGTTATACTGTATACTACCTGCCATCACTTTGTTCACGCTTTCCTATGTTATACTGTATACTACCTGCCATCAGTTTGTTCACGCTTTCCTATGTTATACTGTATACTACCTGCCATCACTTTGTTCACGCTTTCCTATGTTATACTGTATACTACCTGCCATCACTTTGTTCACGCTTTCCTATATTATACTGTATACTACCTGCCATCACTTTGTTCACGCTTTCCTATATTATACTGTATACTACCTGCCATCAGTTTCAGTAGTTTAAGGGGAGATGGGTCGTTTTGCTGGTGCCCCTTCTTCCTCATGTTTAGCCCCATTAGTTTTGAGATTTTAAGACGATCGGCCCATTAGTTTGGCGATGTTAACACCTTTCGCCCTATTTCGTTATCAATGTTAAGACCTTTCGTGCCATTTAGGTGTTTATTTTTTCCTGGCGAGCGATAGCGATCCAGTCATTTCTAGAGGACCCGGCCTTCGGCCGGGTTGTATTGGGAAGTGTTCTTATGTAGCAAGAAGATAGATAGTACAGTGTAGAGGATATAGATTGAAATAGGAAATGTTTTGTTCAGTGTAGAGAGGAACTAATAGGGATATAGTGAAGAAGGTACGTTCTGCCTCGAGTGGGTCAGTGACGTTTAAATGAAGCTAAACAACTGTGATATTTTATTCACACTCCAATGTATTTGATACTATATTGTATGTATATGTATATATGTACTCAGTCAATACCCCATTTCTAGGTGTGGCTGACTCGAGACAGAGCCTGAACAGAAAACATTTAAAGTTCCGATTCTTGGGGTCCAGGATCACTTTCGCTTTCCCTCGCTTCTTTCTGTCTCGTCTAGCTGGTGAATTTTACAAAGGAGGAGGATACCTAGCTCCCGCCCCCGCCGAAGTAGGAAAAATAGTACAAGAAAAGAGGTAGACAGAAACGGCTAAGGTTGTGTAGAGGATGCTGAGCCTCACTCTGGATAGGACCCACCCTCACCCATATTATATTAAATTACCCAACCAATATATATACCAATAACGTACACGTTTCAGTTATGCAATGATTGGCCATTGGGGTTGCATTTCAATACATTTGCCCTAGTATTACCCTTCCAATGTTTATGGCGTAATAAAGGCTCCCACACATCTACAGTATATCTTTATTTTCCTCGTAACTCGTCTCGTCTTTATTGGGCTACCTGTATAAGAGGGTAGTGTTAACTGACTTATGGACGCCATATTGTTTCTACTTCACGCTTTACCCCATTGCATACCATTATCTTTTCACTTTATTTTGTATATACCTAATAGAATGTTATTTATACCTCTATTTATTTGCCATTCATCAATCTATATTAGCTCAGTGGTCTGGTTAATCTGCTCTACATAACTAACTAACTAATCAATCTATATTAATCAGGGCACTTATATCCTTGGGAGCTATATAATGTCCGACTCCCAGGACCCCCTCTGTCACCATTCTCTATATAATGACACTCTAGACTGTCCCCTCCTGTATTTCTGACTCCCAGGACCCCCTCTGTCACCACTCTCTATATAATGGCACTCTAGACTGTCCCTCCTGTATTTCTGACTCCCAGGACCCCCTCTGTCACCACTCTCTATATAATGGCACTCTAGACTGTCCCTCCTGTATTTCTGACTCCCAGGACCCCCTCTGTCACCACTCTCTATATAATGGCACTCTAGACTGTCCCTCCTGTATTTCAGACTCCCAGGACCCCCTCTGTCACCACTCTCTATATAATGGCACTCTAGACTGTCCCTCCTGTATTTCTGACTCCCAGGACCCCCTCTGTCACCACTCTCTATATAATGGCACTCTAGACTGTCCCTTCTGTATTTCTGACTCCCAGGACCCACTATGTCACCACTCTCTATATAATGGCACTCTAGACTGTCCCTCCTGTATTTCTGACTCCCAGGACCCCCTCTGTCACCACTCTCTATATAATGACACTCTAGACTGTCCCTTCTGTATTTCTGACTCCCAGGACCCCCTCTGTCACCACTCTCTATATAATGGCACTCTAGACTGTCCCTCCTGTATTTCTGACTCCCAGGACTCCCTCTGTTACCACTCTCTATATAATGGCACTCTAGACTGTCCCTCCTGTATTTCTGACTCCCAGGACCCCCTCTGTCACCACTCTCTATATAATGGCACTCTAGACTGTCCCTCCTGTATTTCTGACTCCCAGGACTCCCTCTGTCACCACTCTCTATATAATGGCACTCTAGCCTGTCCCTCCTGTATTTCAGACTCCCAGGACCCACTCTGTCACCACTCTCTATATAATGGCACTCTAGACTGTCCCTCCTGTATTTCTGACTCCCAGGACTCCCTCTGTCACCACTCTCTGTATAATGGCACTCTAGCCTGTCCCTCCTGTATTTCAGACTCCCAGGACCCCCCTCTGTCACCACTCTCTATATAATGGCACTCTAGCCTGTCCCTCCTGTATTTCAGACTCCCAGGACCCCCTCTGTCACCACTCTCTATATAATGGCACTCTAGCCTGTCCCTCCTGTATTTCAGACTCCCAGGACCCCCTCTGTCACCACTCTCTATATAATGGCACTCTAGCCTGTCCCTCCTGTATTTCTGACTCCCAGGACCCCCTCTGTCACCACTCTCTATATAATGGCACTAGCCTGTCCCTCCTGTATTTCAGACTCCCAGGACCCCCTCTGTCACCACTCTCTATATAATGGCACTCTAGCCTGTCCCTCCTGTATTTCTGACTCCCAGGACCCCCTCTGTCACCACTCTCTATATAATGGCACTCTAGCCTGTCCCTCCTGTATTTCAGACTCCCAGGACCCCCTCTGTCACCACTCTCTATATAATGGCACTCTAGCCTGTCCCTCCTGTATTTCTGACTCCCAGGACCCCCTCTGTCACCACTCTCTATATAATGGCACTCTAGCCTGTCCCTCCTGTATTTCAGACTCCCAGGACCCCCTCTGTCACCACTCTCTATATAATGGCACTCTAGCCTGTCCCTCCTGTATTTCTGACTCCCAGGACCCCCTCTGTCACCACTCTCTATATAATGGCACTCTAGCCTGTCCCTCCTGTATTTCAGACTCCCAGGACCCCCTCTGTCACCATTCTCTATATAATGGCACTCTAGCCTGTCCCTCCTGTATTTCTGACTCCCAGGACCCCCTCTGTCACCACTCTCTATATAATGGCACTCTAGCCTGTCCCTCCTGTATTTCAGACTCCCAGGACCCCCTCTGTCACCACTCTCTATATAATGGCACTCTAGCCTGTCCCTCCTGTATTTCTGACTCCCAGGACCCCCTCTGTCACCACTCTCTATATAATGGCACTCTAGTCTGTCCCTCCTGTATTTCAGACTCCCAGGACCCCCTCTGTCACCACTCTCTATATAATGGCACTCTAGCCTGTCCCTCCTGTATTTCTGACTCCCAGGACCCCCTCTGTCACCACTCTCTATATAATGGCACTCTAGCCTGTCCCTCCTGTATTTCAGACTCCCAGGACCCCCTCTGTCACCACTCTCTATATAATGGCACTCTAGACTGTCCCCTTCCTGTATTTTTCTCTTACTAGTAATTGCTCAGAGGGCCACATTAGTTTGCATACACTCCATGTGTTTATATATGGATTGAAATTGAGTAAGATTAAATTAGAAATTAATTCCTTATGTAATAGTTAAATAGTATAACCAATTAACGGTTTCATAGCAAATTATTCGTGTACGGTCGTTCTAATAAGTCATGTCTCAGTTGTCATTACGTTTGACTCGCTTTGTGCTGTATTAATGTCTGTCAGATGTTGAATAGGGTGGGTAAGTGTAGGGACATGTTTGTATATCCCATTCAAAAAGATTCAATCGTGTGTAAATATTGCTGATACCAATTATTGATCAAAACACTTATTAGGCTGACTGTACACTAGACCAAAAAACAATCTTTACACTGGTGAGCTGTAAATAATCTAGTGTGAACGGAATTAATCGGGTGAAACATACGTCTGTGAAGTATTATCATAAGAGTTCGACCCACTTCCAGAATGTTTAGAGCGTTAGTGTAAAGATTGTTTTTTTGGTCGAATGTACTGTACATGTCAGCTATGTCGGTTGCTGAGAGCTGTTGTTGTTGTTCCCCAAGCTGCCTGGCCGAACAGCCCCAAGGCCCCGAGCAATTCCAAGGCCACAACCGAGTGCCCCCACACAACCGACCACAATAAAGCCTGGGCGACCGAAGCCACTCCATGGCGGGGAGCTAAGGAGGGTGCGGAAACGCCCGGGAAACCAAAGCCCCATCCAGGGCCCTGTGCCCCTCAGCAATTATGAAGAGAAAGTTGAGGGGCAAGGGAAAAATGTGACGCTTTGGCTTCCAATCTTGGTAGATTGGGAGGTCAATCCACGGAAGAGACGCGTCACTTGAGATCTAGAAAATATATAAGTTAAAGGAAGTCAGAGTAAGCTATGGGTATGGCAGAGATTGCTC
>JBAKBP010022586.1:0-38482 GCA_037953745.1 Lithodes maja
GGCAAGGCCACAGACAGCACACATTCGTAAATCACGCCAAGCTACGTCAATGTATTATAAAATCCTTACTGTTTGTACCCGTTGATCTTGAATGACATCGCTGAGTAAATGTAAGGTACGCAATGAG
The DNA here is from genome assembly GCA_037953745.1 of Lithodes maja. NCBI lineage: Eukaryota > Metazoa > Arthropoda > Malacostraca > Decapoda > Lithodidae > Lithodes > Lithodes maja. Next base: position 128 of record JBAKBP010022586.1, read on the forward strand.
GTAATTAGGAGTTGTGCACCGCTTTATGCCATTTAGAGAGTGTGAGTGTGTGTGTGTGTGTGTGTGTGTCAATACGTGATTAATAGACGTCCAGATAGTGTGTGGCGGAGATACTGGCACATATAATGTGTGAAGAGAGAAGGGAGTGAAAATACAAAATCTTAGAAGTTAGGTGGTGAAAGAAAACCTGATAAAATGGGTGGCAGTGAAAGAAAACGTGAGAGGAGGGACGGGGGTGAAAGAAAACTTGAGAGGAGGGACGGGAGTGAAAGAAAACGTGAGAGGAAGGATGGTGGTAGTGAAATAAATCGTGAAGAGAGCCGTAGGACGCATGCAATAGAAAACGTGAGAGGAAGGATGGGAGTAAAAGAAAACGTGAGAGGAGGGATGGGAGTGAAAGAAAATGTGAGAGGAGGGATGGGAGTGAAAGAAAACGTGAGAGGAGGAGTGAAAGAAAACGTGAGAGGAAAGATGGGAGTGAAAGAAAACGTGAAATGCGGAGATGGTAGTGAAAATATAATGGGCCTTTATTCCTTTGTTTACATACCTGTGCCCGTAATGTTCATTATGAATTAAAATAATGTACTGCAGTGCTTTTGTAGTATAATTTAGTCAAATAAAATTATTCCAAGTTTATGTTGCCGAAAACCTGTATCAAAATTATACAGGGAGTATTTTTTGGTAACTATATATATATATATTGTATATTATTTTTTTTTTTTTTTTTTTTAAAAGAGACAATGAACGGAGGAAGGAAAAACACAGGTAAAACAAAAAGGTCCATGTGCCTAAAGGCATCCTCCATTCATAAAATGTTTGTAACAACTGCATTTAAACATTTGCAGATTGTAAGTTTGTGGAAAGCAATTCGAGGGAAGTGAATTCCAAAGAGTAGTAGCTCTGGGGATAAATGAATTCTGATAAGCAGAAGTTCTGCATTGTGGAGGAGAAAGTGTAAATTCATGGGCGCTCTCAGCTGCCCTAGTTCTACGCGGAAAGATGTGGAGAGGCGGCACAATTGAAGCAAGTTCCTCGGAACAATTGCTGTGAAAATATCTGTAGAATAATGCAAGGGATGCAACGTTTCTTCGTATGGATAATGTAGGAAGGTCCTGTGTGATTGCAGGGTTATTGATTAATCTAATAGCTTTATTTTGAATTTTGTCCAACTGCCTCAATGCAACCACTCCACTTCCACCCCAAAGAGGTGAACGGTAATCCATCTGAGAACGCACATGACTTTTATATATCACGGCCAACTGCTCGTCAGTGAAGAATTCTCGAACTCTGTACAGGAGTCCCAGTTTTTTAGAGGCATTCTTAGCAATGCTTCTAACATAATGTGTCCAGCTCAAGTTAGTAGTTAATGTTACACCGAGAATGTCAATACTAGGGGAAGTGGGAATATTTACATCATTAACAAATATATATGAGTCAGTGAGATTCTGTCAGTTAGAAAATTGAATGAATTTGGTTTTCTGTGCATTAAAGGAAACTAGATTCTTTTGTCCCCATCCATTAATTCTAGAAAGGTCCTGGTTCAGAGAAATTGCAGTGTTTATTTTTGAATTTATAAGATCGGGTTGGGTGAAAGAATTGGTAAATGTGAAGGAACTGTGGAGTGTCGAGTCATCTGCATAGGAATGTATTGGATTATGAGTGGTAGATATGAGATCATTGATATGAATGAGGAACAGAATTTGGGCCAAAACTGATCCCTGGGGAACACCAGCATTTATTGAGTGAAATTGAGAATAAAGGCCATCTACCATTACACGTATTTTTCTGTTATGAAGATAAGAAGAAATTAGTGGAACTAATGATGCAAGGCCGTAGTGTGACATCTTCGACAATAAGGATTGATGCCAGACTATCAAATGCCTTTGATATATCCAGTGCTATTGTATGTGTTTCACCATGTTGGTCTGTAGCTTGGTTGATTTGATGCGTAAGAAGGCAAAGCATGTCTGCAGTTGATCGACATCGTCTAAAACCATATTGCCTATCACTGATTAATTTATTATTCTCAAGATGCTTAATTATGTGATTATTTAATATAATTTCAAAGACTTTACCAAGAGTGGAAGTTATAGCTATTGGTCTGTAGTTTGATGGATCTGAAGAGGCACCTTTTTTAGGAACTGGATGGATGTTTGCTTCTTTCCAGGGTACTGGGAAGCATGAGGTATGAGTACACGGACGGAAAAATGTTGCCAATACAGGAGCGAGCACCAAGGAGCAATTCTTAAGTACTATTGGAGGAATTTCATCTGGACCAGGAGCCTTATCTACTGAGAGATTCTGCAAAATAGTTTTGACATGTCTGGTGTGGATCTTCAGTGAGGGAATTTCAGGCGAATTAAAATTAAGTACAGGGACATCTTGATTTATTTCATCTAAGGTTGAGTTGGCGGAGAAAATATCCGCAAGAAGGTTAGCTTTACCTCGTGGGTCACTTACAAGATTATTATTATTATTATTATATGAGATGCCGAAGTCTCCAACCAGGGTGCAGAAACACCATCAAGATCAATCCACACAAAACACCCGGAGGCACTGGAGAGAGACTATGGCAACTTAGGAAAAAATAAAAACACACACTGTATACTGTACTGTACATAAAGGAAATCAAGCAACAACAGATCTAGTGACCCTTCTAGGCTGCTTGTCCTCCAAAACACTGAGGATCAAGTGTCCAAACAGTGGTTTAGAGTGGGTAAGGGAACATTGGAAAGGGAACTACTGCCCTGCCACTAACGTGGCAGGACTAGGAAGTTAGTAGGGGACATATGGGTTAGTAACTGAGGGGAGGATAAAGTTATTCATTTACAAACGCAGTCAGTCGCGGTTTGATGCGAGATATTTGTCTAGGCGGAATTTAAATGAATCAACGGTGCTGCAGTCTATAACGTTTCGGGGAAGCCCATTCCACAAGTTGACAACTCGATTGAAGAAGAAATTCTTAGATTCGTGCGAGTTAAAAGATTTACCAATAATTTTGCAACCGTTTCCCCGTGTGTAATTAGATTGGTCGATAGTGAAGTACTTACTACAGTTCATATTGTCGATGCCTTTGATGATTTTGAACACTTGAATTAAGTCGCCTCTTAATCTGCGCTGGGTTAAAGGAAATAGATTTAATTCTCTAAGACGCTCTTCGTATGGTTTGTTCTTTAGGCTAGGTATCATTTTGGTAACTCTACGTTGAACTCGTTCTAGCTTGTTATATCTTTTTGGTAATAAGGGCACCAGGATTGAACGCAGTATTCCAGAAGAGGGCGGACTAAGGAATTGTAAAGGGTTAGGATAACTTCTTTGGATTTATGCTCAAATGACCTGCCTATAAAGCCAATTATTTTGTTTGCCTTCTTAACAACTTCTGAACATTGTTGACTCGGTTTTAGGTTACTCGATATTGTTACTCCCAGATCAGTTTCTCTGTTTACATTCTTAAGCTGAGTGCCATTCATCGAATAGTTTGCTTTCTCATTTAGGTATCCGACATGTAGTACTTTACATTTTTCCGCATTGAAACTCATTTGCCAAATTTGGGCCCAACCATGACAATTTATCTAGATTGTGTTGCATATCGTCAACTTGTTCTTTTGAGAGTACGCTATTTGCAATTTTTGTATCGTCAGCAAATTTTGAGATTGTGCAGGTGAGACCCTCATCTATGTCGTTGATGTAAATTAGAAAGAGAATTGGTCCTAGTACCGATCCCTGGGGTACCCCGCTACTTACATTGGTCCATTTAGATGCCTTACCGTTTATGACTACTCTTTGCTTTCTGTTGTTGAGCCAATTTTCTATCCATTTCAACACACCTTCTTGTATTCCATGCGCTTTTAGTTTTAGCAGTAAACGTTTGTGGGGAACTTTGTCAAAGGCCTTTTGAAAATCAAGGTATATAATATCTACAGCTTTACTCTCATCGTAGAGGTTGAGGATATCGTGGAAGAAGTCTAAGAGGTTTGTTAAACAGGAACGTTTTTTACGAAAGCCGTGTTGAGTATCTTTAAGTATGTTATTTTCCTCTAAGTGATTTACGAGTCTGTCTCGTATGACCGTTTCTAGCATTTTACATACAACTGAGGTTAAGCTAATTGGACGATAGTTACTGGGTAGGGATTTGCTGCCTTTTTTGAATATCGGTGTTACGTTGGCTAGCTTCCACTGATCAGGCATAGTTCCAGACTGCAAGGATTTATTGAATAGTAATGTCAGTGGTTTGGAGAGCTCATTCTTAGCTTCCTTTAGAACTCTAGGCGAGATTGTATCAGGTCCTGGCGTTTTATTTACTTTGAGTTTATCTAAACAATTCAATACTTCTCTCTCTGTAACGGTGATATTGCTTAGAACATCTGAATATCAATCTGAATCGGCGATGGTGTAGGGATATCACTGAGGTCTTCGGTTGTAAAAACTGATGCAAAGAAGGTATTGAGGGCATTACTCATTTGTACTTCGTCTTTGGTGTATTCTCCTTTTTCATCGACTAACGGTCCAACAGTTGAAGTAACTACTTTTTTCTTTCTGATATAACTATACACATATTAAACACAGATAACATATTATGCAGTGGAGGATATCAAGCTTAAATAAATACAATAAAATCGAATAAAATAAGTTTAAAAATTAGAATTAATGCTGCAAAAAAAGCATTAACTCTAGACTTAAAAATAGAGATATTAGCTGAATTGACTAGCTCATTTGGCAACTTATTCCACAAGTCAACCATGGCCGGCACAAAACACTGTGAAAACTGTGTAGTAGAAAAAATTAACACGGCTCATGGCAAGATAATTAAGATTGCTTGTGAATCTAGTTGCACGAGCCCGGACATAGGGCCCAGGCAGAACCCCATGTAAGGGATGCTGAGGGTTGTTAAAAACTTTAAATAAAAGACTAAGGGCACCAACTTTACGTCGATGACACAGATCAAGAGACAAATTAGGTAGAATAAAACTGATGGAATTTAGCGACCTGTCAAGCAACTTGAGATGGCAGTCAGCTGCTGACAACCAGACAGGTGAGCAGTACTCGAAATGTGGCAAAATAAAAGCATAAAAAGACTTGATAACTGTGGCGTCACAAGCAAATGTTTTATAAACCTTGCGAAGCAGACAAATTTTTTCGGAAATGGAAGAGGAGAAAGAACTAATATGCTTTTCAAAAGTAAGTTTGGGATCAAGAGTAACTCCTAACAAACGCAGAGTATCCACATTCTCAATTTGCTCGCCAGAAACTTGTAGATAAGGATGGGGAGGATCCAAGGTACGAGATCTGCTGATGATAATGGAGTGTGTTTTACTAGCATTAAGTTTCATGCCCCAAAGTTCACACCATGATGTAATTTTGACTAAATCCCTATTCAGAGCAGTAGCAATTACGTGTCGATCTATTGGTGATGCAATTGACGCATATAAAGTTGTATCATCAGCATAGGAGATTAGTTTATTTTCAAGCTCGGAACACAGGTCAGCAGTAAAAATAATAAAAAGCAAAGGCCCAAGGACACTGCCTTGTGGAACACCAGAAACAACAGTAACAGAAGGGGAATGACACCCATCAATGACCACAGACTGAGATCTTTTCGTCAAAAAATCTTCAAAGATCTTTAAAAAATTGCCACCAATACCAATGAGCTGTAACTTAAACAGAAGTGCTTTATGGTTGACTAAATCAAAAGCAGAACTAAAGTCAATAGCCACGACGCGAGACTCATGTCCCTGGTCCAATGAAGATTGCAAGTCATGGGTGAGTGTCAGAAGTGCATCACATGTACCCAGTCCCTTACGAAAACCAAACTGTGAGTTTGGTATCAAATTATGACTATTACAATAAGAGGAAAGGCGTCTGGACAAAAGCCTCTCATAGAGCTTGGATAGGATAGGTGTAATGGAGATAGGGCGATAGTCATTAGGAGAGGATGAGGCAGTATTTCCCTTTGGAATAGGAGTGATAATAGCCTTACGCCAGCAAAGAGGAAAACTACCCGATTTCAAAAGCAACCTAAACACCACTGCCAATTTAGGTGCCAAGACCACTGCAACCTTTTTAAAAAAAAGAGAGGGAAAAACCCATCCGGGTCTGTGCCACCATAGGTATCAAGATCCAGCAAGTACCTTTTCAGTTCAGCTGATTTGAATGCCATTGAATTGAGGTTGGGTCTAGGGAAACATGTCAATGGCAAAGACAATTCCTGATTACTCTGCTTATTAATAAAAATATTAGATAGAATATTGGCCTTCGATAATGGATAAAAAGAGATGGAGCCATCAGAATCACAAAGAGGAGGCATGGAGGAATCTATTCCAAATAAAGAGGATTTCAAAGCGGACCACCATTTATGAGGCTGTGTAGCTCCTGCCAGAACATCCTGAAGATGGGAGTTATAATCCCTCTCAGCATCATCATAAACTCTCTGCGCAGCTGCCCTTTTAAAAACATAATTTTCCCAATGCAAGGGGGTTTGATTACGCCTCCATAGACGATATGCAGCCTGTTTGTCATCAAATGCATGCTTGCAGTCATCATTAAACCATGCTTTATCCCTGATACGAGACTTAATTGTCTTTGATGGAACTCTTTTGCGAAGGATACCAAGAAGGGAATTGTTGAGAGCTGAAACCGGGTCATGAGATCTTAGTACGTGATTCCACTCAATATTACAAACATCAATACAAACGTTGTCCCAGTTAACCCGGGATTTAAGGTAGACTTTACATGAGAGTAATATCAGGAACAGAAAAATCAAGATTAATTTTACACATGATGGCATTGTGGTCGGAAGTGCCAACAGGTACAAGAACGGAGGTTTCTACAACGCCAGGAATGTCTGTTAGTACTAGATCAAGACAATTTCCAGACATATGAGTAGGTCCTTGGATTAGCTGTTCACAACCAGATAAGTTTGCAAAATCCAATGCAGCATGACCATTTCTATTAGTTGGAGAGACCGAGTTCAACCACTCTTGATGATGCGCATTGACATCACCAACAAAAATAAAAGATGATTTGACATCTACAGACTGTATTGAAGCCATGGCTGTTAAAAGGCAGTCATATATGTCATTGTTAACATCAGGATTTCTGTACAGGCTAAAAATGTAATGATTATGATACTTGCTGGAAACTTTAACTAACTGCATCTCATGGCATTTACAAATATGCTTAGTTAAGTGCTGAGCATTATACCCAGATCTAATATACAAGCTCATTCCACGAGCACGAGGAATAGAATCACGCCGAATAAGAACTGGTTTACCGAAGTTAGGTATAAGAAGTTCAGAATAATCTCTATAACCAGAGACAAGGGTTTCAGAACAAAAGACAATATCATAATCAACAGATGCCAATGTAAGATCCTTGATGTTCTTATAGAGACCACGAATATTGGAATAAAATACACGACAACTTGTAGCAAGTTGTCTGTGAGGACCGGGATTAACTTCTATATCACCGGACAAAAGTAGAAACAAAAACAGAAAAAGTTGAAAGCAATCCATATACAAATACATAAAGATGGATATAAACAGGTCGACCCAGACAGAGCCATCACATCTGGGTAAGGTATAAAACAAGCCCCAAAGACACCATATCCAGGGGGGAGCAGTAGCGGTGGATTTTATTTGTTTAGAAAAGACTAGAAACAGAAAAAGAATGCCAAATCTCCTGAAAATCCACCAGACTCAAAAGTCTTCCTCATTGGCCTGCTAACCACCGTGGGGAAAAAAAACAGGAGATTGCAGGAAAAGGAAGGAAAGTTGTTGTATAGCACCAAACAGCAGGGATGGATGTAAACGGACAATGGAAGACCTTGGTACAGGCTATGGCAACATCCTAAACATACATCATGGTAAAATACCATAAGTTTGCCAGATATATGACAGAATGCAATATGCTAAAAGATATTGCATGAAATATATGAACCGGTAGATGTTGATGACTGAGAACATGTATTTGGAACACTTATATATCAACCACAGTAAATACAGGTTCCCCAGGGACGCAAGGAACGAAGAAGTAAGAGACTGATATTGAAATCCGTGCCAGATATACTCTTTGAAAATTCGAAGGCAAATAGAAAAGCAATGTCATGCAAGAAAGCCAGTAAGTGACAGGACTGGTGATTAGAGAGAGAGAGAGTGAGTGTGTGTGCGTGGGTGTGTTTGTAATAATAATACAAAATAATAATAATAAGAAGAAATAATAATCATGAAAAAATATCATCATCGGTTTAGTGTGCGTGTAATAATAATCATAATAATAATAATAATTAAAGTTGCAAGCAACGTTGTCCGGGGTTCGACGGTTTTGCAAAGCAGGGTATGGTGTTGGATACAAATGCTGTGTCACAGATATCAAAAGATCATTCAACTTATCGGGCATGGAGAAACTACAGAAGGAGCAGATTGTGCAAACAAACAAGAGCGAGAGAGTGAGAGATTGGCTGTAAAAGGGATCTGCCTATCTGTTTAGTAACAGAGTTGTAGATATGTGGAATAGGCTACCGAGTGCTATAATGGGATCAAGAACAATAGAGCTTCAACTTGAAATTAGATAGAATGAGATGGGTTGGGTGTGAAAGGAATCTGCCATGTGTAGGTCAATCGGCTCTGGAGATTCCCGTTTTCTTATTTTCTCATTTGTGAAGGAGAGAGTGAGTATGGCGAGAGAATAGGATGTCGTAAACGTAAGGAAGATAGCGATAAATAAGAGAGAGAGAGCGCGCGGGATGGGTTGGGTGTGAAAGGGATCTGACATGTGTGGGCCAATCGGCTCTCTGCAGACTCCGGTTTTCTTATGTTCTCATTTGTGAGAGAGAGAGAGAGAGAGTGACTAGGTCACTAGGATGTCATAAATGTAAGGAAGACAGATAAATGAGAGTTTTAATGAGAGGGGTTGGGTGTGATAAGGATCTGTCTTGTGTGGGCCAATTGGCTCTCTACAGACTCCCATTTTCTTATGTTCCTATTTCTTACAATTGTGTTTTGGTTGCAGATACATGATAACATGGGTGTATAGTAAGTAGTGTAAATAACAGGTAACGTTTATGAGATGGGTTGAGTGTGAAAGGGACCTGCCTCATGTGGGCCACTTGGCTCTCTGCAGACTCATTTTCATCTTGGTTGCATGTGTGAGGGATCTGCCTCATTTGTACCGGTGTGTAAACAAACAAGAGCGAGAGAGAAAGAGATTGGCTGTGTAAGGGATCTGCCTCTATTCGCTTGGCAAAAGAGTTGTAGATATGTGGAATAGGCTACCAAGTGCTATAGTGGGATCAATGACAATAGAGCTTCAACATAAAATTTGATAGGACGAGATGGATTGGGTGTGAAAGGGATCTGCCGTGTGTGGGCCAATCGGCTCTCTGCAGACTCCCATTTTCATCTTGGTAGCATGTGTAAGGATCTGCCTCCTTTGTACCAGTGTGCAAATAAGAGAGAGATTGGCTGTGTAAGTGATCTGCCTCTCGTAACAGAGTCGTAGATATGTGAAATAGGCTACCTAGTGCTATAGTGGGATCAAGAATAAGAGAATTTAAAGTTAAAATCAGATAGTCATATGGACAAAATGGGTTAGATGTGAAAGGGATCTGCCTTTTGTGGGCCACTTGTGTCTCTGCAGATTCCCATGTTCATCATATGTAAGGAATCTGCCTCATTTGTACCGGTGTGCAAACAAACGAGCTACAGAGAGAGACAGGTGTGTAAGGGATCTGCCTCTATTCGTTTAGTAACAGAGTTGTAGATATGTGGAATAGGCTACCGAGTCCTATAGCCAATCGCCTCTCTGCAGACTCCTGTTTACTTATGTTCTCATTTGTGAGAGAGAGAGCGAGGCTCCCTATTTTCTGTTCTCATGCACTAGTACAGTATGTCGTAATCGTTGGAAGACAGCGATAAATAAGAGAGAGAGAGAGAGAGAGATAAGAATGCGTAGCCTATAGCAACACTCAAACAAGCACACACTAACTTCTAATAGCTACACAAGACCATCACACAAGCACGCCTATCTAGCGACGAACTGTCCTGTTTACATATCATACACGCTCATCGCCAATGATTATGCTCTGAGGTTTGTATTTGCTTATCTTATCCTGTGTATAAATGTAACTCTTACACATGTTTTTATTAAATAATGACATTAAACAGGATTCATGATTTAAATACAAGGCTAGATATTTATCGGAAGTACGTATTTACCTTCGGAAAGCTAAAATATAATGTTTACACATATGGGATAGGGAGGGAGTTATAAGGGGTGGACCGATGGAAGGGAAGAGAACCCCGATATACGAGATACATAGCTTCATATGCGCGTATTGATCACTTTCATGCTATTATGTATGCATACATAAGTAGCAGGGCACATATGTCAAGAGTGAACACCAATAACTTAATCCATACACAGTAAAAAAGACGGAAATAATATCGTACATACAAAGTGATGGAATGGGGATGGGGGAGGGAGAGATGTACTGTAGGTGCGAGTCTCTGGGGAGGGTGGGGGAAGGTGGTGGTTGTAGGCAGTGTTGCCAGTTGTACTGCTACATATTACCGCTAGATGTAGAGCTATATTTACTTCAGTTTAGCAGCCATTTTTTCATATCTAGAGACATTTACTCGGGATAATTTGAAAATTTCAGACATTCTAGTTATATTACATTGTAAAATTTGCAAAACAAACAAACCAAAACTCTTTAGGAATTGCAGCATTATTCTACCATTGTTTGACTATGTAGCAACATGCTAGCGACTTTTGAGAAAGGATCTAGCGGTATTTTGGGCTAACACTTAGACAGTGTTGCCAGTTGTATCGCTACATATTACCGCTAGATGTAGAGCTATTTACTTCAATCTAGAAGCCATTTTTTCATATCTAGAGACATTTACTCGGGATAATTTGAAAATTTCAGACATTCTAGTTATATTACATTGTACAATTTGCAAAACAAACAAACCAAAACTCTTTAGGAATTGCAGCATTATTCTACCATTGTTTGACTATGTAGCAACATGCTAGCGACTTTTGAGAAAGGATCTAGCAGTATTTTGGGGAGACATACTGGGAGGGTGGGAGGGAGGTGGTGGTGGTTGCAGTGTTGCCAGTTGTAAAGCTACATATTACCGCTAAATGTAGAGCTATTTACTTCAATCTAGCAGCCATATCTTTTATATCTAGAGACATTTACTAGGGATCATTTGAAAATTTCAGACATTCTAGTCATACTACATTGTAAAATTTGCAAAACAAACCAAAACTCTTTAGAAATTGCAGCATTATCCTAACATTGTTTGGCTATGTAGCAACATGCTAGCGACTTTTGAGAAAGGATCTAGCGGTTTTTCGTGGTAACACTTTAGGAGGGTTAAAATACGAGTCACAAGGGCAATTGCCAAAACTTTAAAGGTCCATATCATTGTTATTAAACTAAGCATTTGGCAAAGGGAGGAATTGTTAAAAACCTTAGCCAATACTCTGTCATTCACCAAAAATAAATTTGAATTTATCATTATTATTTGGTAGGGTAGGTATGTATAGGTAGGTTGGCTAAATAATTGCTGGAATTCGTAGGGACTAACTGTTTTGAGAGTTAAATAAAAAACAAATATAGATCTGAAAAATAAAAGAGATTATGTTATTAAGCAAAACTGGGGGATTTGTGGAAGCCTATAGACTGTAGAAGGTAAACTTTGTGTGGGTAGCGAATGCGGTTTTAAAGTAATTTAAGAATAGACAGTTTTCAATGCTGCGGCCAAACTATTCCACCCATTTATATTTTTTTGGTATCAAAACGTTCGGAATCGCGAGCCTCACCCAACTACGCAAGCATGGCTTTGATCATCGGCGTAGTTTTCAAGATGTGGAATTTTAAGTAGAATTAGAGTTTTTTTCAAGATTGCCGGAAAAAAAACCCACGTGCAAAAGCAAAACCTTCTCTATAAAATTTGCGGAGCATTAGTAGGGGAGTGCGTATGCCAAAGCCCAGTCGTTTCCTGTGAGTGGGAGAGACGGTATTTAGGCGTCAAGTTTTTTGGGAAATCGGCTGCCACGGACCTGTTTGGCCACCATGCCGGATGTTTAGCATATCAAAAGTTGCCCAATACAAAAACGCACCTCTTGTGAAAGTTTGATCCCGATCCAATAAGCGGTTCTGGAGTTATTGCGTCGAAACCGGCACGTAAGAAGAATTTGGATGAAAACCCAGGTTTAATGATTACAATAGGGGTTCCCCGTAGGGGACGAACCCCTAATAATAATAAACGGTTTATTAAAGAATGGCAGCCTGATGAGCTGAAAATACACATTTTACAATTTAGTGGATGGACATGAGATATACAGATATGAAAATGGTAAGCTCAGTTTACAATGTGTGAGTATAATATACTTTAAAAAAAAAAATACAATAATGATGCTAGTGTAAAATACAAATGATCATAAATTAACCATGAGAGTAAGTGATATACAGTACAGTACATATACAAATTTATTTTACTTATATATATACAGAACATACATATATACACATACGTACACACATATATACGCATACATATACATGCATATATACATACATAAGAACATGCAGAAAGTGCGCAAATGCCCGTATACATAAACGCTCACGTATGCAAACAAACAAACATACATACATACAAAACTGTGCTGGTAGAGTCAGGTGAGACTAATAATAGGAGATAAATCCTCGGGAGAGATTAAATGAAGGAATTGGAAAAGGGTTAACGAGTCAACGGACTGTGTAGGTCAGGTAAAGCCAATTAGAATGGAATGTCAAACTTCGGAAGAGATCAAGTGAGGAATTTGAAAAGGGCAAAGGGGAAACGGCCTGTGGGTCCGCACAGGTAGGGTCAGGTAAAGCTTATTAGAAAGGCAGGTTAATCCACGGTAGAGGAAAAAAAAGAAGGATATAAGATAAGTGGAGACAGCTTTGGGGGAATTATAGTATATAGCACATTCTTTAGTATAGGTGTGTGTATGTGTGTGTGTGTGTGTGAGAGAGAGAGAAGGCGAAATGTGGAAAAGCTGGCTCATTCTATTGTTAAGGGTAGAAACACACGGATGAAGATACACGAACACATAATAATAGATAATAATTATACATAAATTTATACTAAGAAGTTGCGCTGGTGAGCAAAATGTTCTCGCTCATATATACATACACAAGTACACATGATTATACAAATACACGTACATTACATATACATATTATATACCTTATACTCTCAACCGGGCTCGAACCATTGACAACACATACACACAGACATACATATACATAAATAAATATATGCACATTTACATGCATATATGCTCTTATCCACCTGATACTCTCAGCCGGGCTCGAACCACAGACAGTATACACTATAGACACATATACATAATTAACGCACACATACTGTACATACACATATACAGTACATACATAAATACACATATATACATATACATACATAGATATATACATAAACAAACTCAAACAAATACATACACATTATATACTAATACACACACGCACACACACTTGTGCATAAATTACTAAAGTTGGGAGCGTATATTATATGGTGTGACAGGCAGTTATTACATATTATTAATAATATTTACAATGGTAGGGATAGGACTATTTTTATATCTGTCAGTTCTTGCCCTTATTGGTTGGAGTGTGTGTACTTACTCTAGTTCTTACTCTAGTTGTATTGCGGGAGTGAGCATGCTCGTTATTTCCCGCCTCCTATATGTGTAGGTGTTATAATTATGTATCGTTGGAATGGCTGTGGATGTGTGTCTAGTCTGTATTTTTAGCCAATTGGCGACATCGGAAACGAAGGCTTAGGGTGGATCTGTATGGTACCATTCTCACTATAGACGGTACCGTCTCGCCCGAAGGCTTAGGTAGCCATCAGCTTAGGTGAACCATATGATACCCATCTCGCCTTGTACCATTTTTGCCAACCCCAGATGGGATGTCACAACGTCGTCCACTTATTCCAGGTACCTATTTACAGCTAGGTGAACTGAGGCTAACACATGAAAGGAGACAAGCCCAATTTGTCTCCGCCCGGAGACAAATTGTCCGCCCGCCTCCTATAAGAGTTTGTTTGTGTATGTGTATGTGTGTATGTGTGTATGTGTGTATGTGTGCGTGCGTACGTGCGTGATTATAATTGACTTACTCGGTCACCAGCAACATAAACTTCAACATTACCTTCCAACCTCAAAAGCTCTCTCCCGTCAGTCAGGTCCAGAACACTATGTCACTACCACTCGGCCTGTTAATGTCACTCAGAGATGGCCAAACCAGTATACAAAGTTCAGCATGAAACATGTATACAGTCACTACACAACACAAGGGGTAGAGTTTATTTACTAGGTTATTTGTTTATTTATTTAATATAATTTTAGTTTCCTCCCAAGACCTCTATCAAACTTTAAAACACATCCCCAAGATCCATCTTCCATCTTGAAGTGGGGGTCTTTGGGTGTGTGGGTGTGTGTGTATAGTTTTCTTTTAAAGCTTGATGGAGATCTAGGGAGTCAACTGAAAATAATAGGAAGCAGATAAATACATAAGTAAATAAATACGCCCATCCTCCTTTAACGATGTACAGTGAGTGATAAACAATGTATCTACTGCACGGCATAGCACTCAAGAACCCCTGTTATTTTGTTTTCTCCAAAATGCATTCATCACGAATATATTAACCCCTTCAGGACATGATGGGGTGTTCTTTTACTTTTATCCTGGCACTCAGCAGACGATTTTATTCAGATTAGGAAGCAAGTGTTCGAGTTGAGGATTATTGAGACGAACTTCACACCTTCGTTTACTTGAGGGCCTTCCAGGGCTGTATAAAATTTGCTAATGCTTGGCAGAGTAATCTTTTAAAACGTGTCTTAATCCTCAGGGGCTAATTACAGAATATGATGACAAATTTGATTCTAACGCATATACTCAGGCACAACCCCCAGGGCTATGGACGGCCGACTCGTGAGAAAGAGCCCGAACAGAAACATGATTAGACACTCGATATTAAGTAGATATATATTTGGCTGAACCTCAAATATATCACTGCGAACATACAATTATATAAGATGTCAAAATTTGTCTTGCTTGGATCCAAATGACTGAATGAATGGAGAAAACTAGAAAAGTGTAATTTTTTTACTGTAATTGCACCTGCATATGTAATCAAATTTACCTTTTTAAGAAGGACCTTAATATTATATTGTGGACAATAACAAATGATCAGCTCTCATTGATATACGATGTCAAAATTTGTCTTGCTTGGAATCAAATACAAGTGTCGTAAACTATCAATGGAAGCTAAATATCTATAAGCTATAATCCAAATAAAATCAATCTAAATCGAATTACTCCATATCTAAATAGAATTGGATCTGAAACAAGCTAATTTATATCCAAAGGTCTCGCATAATAAATGATATACATAGGATAAGGTTATAAGGGTTAATACTAGCCAGGAATTAACTCGCCAATAGTTCCACGTGGCAATGAAGCAAGGGAGAACGTTTTACCCAATATGGCGGACAATGGGAAGGCAAGACACCGGTCCCGAGCCTTGAGTCAAGAGAAAGAAAGTTTAAATGATTACATGGGAATGGACATGAATATTATGCTTATCTGTCAGTCAGTCATGGCGTCGATGAGAGTGTAGCTGTTTGTATTGCTGTCAGTGTATTGTGATTAGAGGCACAAAAGCGCGATCAACTGAGGGCGGAAAATAGATGTTAACTGGTCGGTGTTCCTCAAAGGCACACCTTGCTGCCATGGCAAACGCCAGGAGCCCAAATTATCGTACCGCATCTAGGTTGCTCTATACGATAAATTATATTAATATATACGATAAATTCATATATACTACATAAGACCATGACAATATTGCTTAACCTGGGAGCTGCGGGGAGACTCTTAAGAGTTCCCCCGGCGGACTGCGGGAAGACTCTTGAGAGTAAGTAAAATAAAAAATCAACTTTTGACATCGAAAAAAAAAAAAAAAAAAAAAAAAAAAATTATTTATTTTTTTTTTTTGGCCCCTGGGCCATGCAAAATCTCAGTCCTCTACCTCCCCTCCTTCCCCACTTTCCTCCTCTCCTTCAGTTATCACCTATTTTCCCTATTATTCCCTTATTCTGAGGTATATTTTCATGCTAACATTAGCGAGTTGCAAGCAGGGTGTTGTCATCACTGATGGCAAGCGAGTGCAAGAGAGAGAGAGAGAGTATCGATCGACTGTGTCTCAGTGGCCTTGGGGGAAATTGGCGGGAAAGCAGTTTGCCTCACCCATACATTATACAACTCGCGGGCTATATCTCCGATTTTGACCATCCAAACGCTGTTTTCACTCGTTTTATTGTTGTTTCAGGTTAATACCTTTATAATCAACCCATAATAGGCGCATATGGATAATTATTAATGCTATTAATGGTACAATGAATATTTTAGTGACGGAAACACCTCAAATACGTCAGCACAGGGGGACGTTTTCAATTACCCCCATGCGCACTTGTTAGGTTAATAGCATATTAGGCCTTTTATACCTTAACTTATTTACAATCTTATAATATACGATCTACTCGTCCTACGTCGTGCTGCAGGAGCGACCGTGACATCACAGAGACATACGGGATCACAAAAGAGTCATAGCCTATCGTATTTACGATACACTCCCCCCACAAAAATAGACCTGAACCCCACCTTAAACTTAAAGTTGCCCAGAGGCTATCTTCTGACGCCACAAGTCGACGGCGCGAGCACAGCGCGTCTGGGACGCGTCCCGGTCCGAGAATGATCACCATCAGGAAGAGGGGAGTCGTTCCTTTGTAAATCCTCGGACCCAGCAATAACAGATGGAGCATCAAATTGCAATGCGGAATCGAGCTCCAAAGCGTACAAACGTGCGATAGGACGAACAGTAGTTCCAGTGGCTGTCTTCCATAGCGCCACCCGCTCTACAGAGTCTGCCCCCTTGTATACCTCCAACACGCGGCCCAAATTCCAGTATAAACGAGGACTATCTTCTTTAATTAACACAATTTCACCAACTGTAGGTGCCGTTGGTCTACCAGAGGGAGTAACACTCCTTTCCCTCAATGCTAGCAGATATTCACTAATCCACCGTTTCCTAAAATCCTTGATTATCCTTGATATATACTGGTATCTCTTAGACACCGCTACCTCAGAGTACAACGAGGGATCCTCTAACTCTACTATAGATTGGAAATCAGATGGAAACGCAGTCAATGGCTTTCCATATAGCAAGTGAGCTGGCGTTAATGGTAGTGGTTCTTGCAGGTCGGTGTACACATATGTAAGCGGGCGATCATTCACGACTGCCTCTATCTCTGTGAGGACTGTTGTCAACTCGCTCTTCTTTAATAGAGCATGTCCTACTACCGCTCTGAGTCCTGACTTTAGTATGCCGACACACTGTTCCCACATTCCACCAAACCAAGGTGCCTTAACTGGAATGAAACTCCATTCGCACTTCTTTTCTCCCCAAAAAGTGATGATCGTAGGATCACTACTCGTATCCTTTAGATATTTTGATGCCTGGACATAAGTGGGAGCATTGTCGCTAAGAATGAGTTGAGGGAATGAACGACGGGCACAAAACCGTCTAACGCCAGCATAAATTCTTCGCTAGACATATTATCACATAGTTCTAGGTGTACCGCTCGAGACGTTGCACAGGTAAACAATAATATATAAACCTTCTCATGCTATCTTGTCTTCAATGCCCCTGTGTAATCTAACCCTACAGCTTGGAAAGGTTCTATGTGCTTTACACAGCATTCAGGTAGAGGTGGAGCTGGTCCAGTTGCATATGGTTTAAATTTTAGTCTCTGGCATATTACACACTTTCTTACTACGCGTCGAGCTACTTGTCGAAATCTGAGTATCCACCATGTGAGACGTAAATTTGATATAATATGACATACCCCGTAGTGTTGTACTTCCCTATGTGCACGTATGATCAATAGATCAGTAACGTGATGTCTTGTTTGCATAAGTATAGGGCGGTTTGTGCCGTCTGTTACACCCAACCACTTCAGGCGACCCTCACACCTGATGAGGCCATTGTCTAGGTGCAACCTTAGTTGACGCACTATATTAGGCATTAATGTCTTATTCGAGCTTTGCAAGGATTCTAATTCATTGGAAAAGGTTTCTATTTGAACCCATTTGATCAAAGTTACTTTAGCTGCTTTAAATTCACGAGCATCAATGTTGTGACCCTTGTTGCAGAGTTGGCCCGTTACTTTAAGCTTGATATTGGATACATATCGCAATACCCAAGCGACAACTGACTAGTTTATTATAGTCACCGAATCTTGCCCACTCTATGATTGGACCCGGTGGTTCATTTGGTTGGGCTGTAACTCCCACTGTTTCCAGTGGCAGAAGTCCCTCACCAACAGCATGCCAAATCGTCCATTCACTTTCATGGAGCAGCCACTTTGGACCATGCCACCACAATTCAGACTTCACTAATTGGCTAGCCGTTATACCCCTAGTTATGAGATCACTAGGTTTTTCTTTTGTATTTACATAATGATAAGCAACGTCTGACAATAGGGCCCTAATCTCATCTACCCTATTCCTCACATAAACTGGCAGAGACTTCTTGCTATGTATCCCGTTGAGTGCTACCTGACTATCGCACCAAACTTGAAAGATTTCAATATTTAATTCGCTCTCGTATGCTGCGCGTACATGTTGCACCAGACTTGCCAATAGCAGCATGGCAGTCAATTCCATTTTAGGGATAGTTACCTTTTTAACCGGGGCTACCTTGGCCCGGGCTGTAACTAAATGTGCCCCAAATGAAGTAAAGACATATATGGCTACCCCGTATGCCGTGGCGCTAGCATCGCAAAACGTGTGTAACGTAACGTCACAGGACGCCGCCACTTTACGAGGTATAAGTTTAGTACATAGGATGGCATACTCATTCAACAACAATGTCCCTTGGTCATTCAGGTCCTCGGGCAAACTGTCATCCCATCATATTTTACGTCTCCAAACTTCCTGCATTAGAATCCTAGCTCTTATGGTAACGGGTAATGCTAGACCCAAAGGATCAAACAATTGCGCAACTTTGCTCAACAGATTTCTTTGTGTGTGCTGAGCAAAAGACCTTGTTTGAAAAGTTAGTAAGTCATGTTTAGGTTGCCAGATCATCCCCAAATTTCTGGACTTTTCCTGGTTATGAGATGCCGTACCGTCCACCTGTATCAAACTCTGAAGATATTCACTATTAGTAACCCACTCGCGGAGAAATAGATGTGCATCCGCAAACAATCTGCGTGCTTGCCAGTATGTATATAACAAATCATCCTGACTATCGCTAGAACCCTGCAAATTGTATATATATAATCCGCGAGATAGTTTACTTGTGTCCTCATGAGCATCAGCTAGAAGTTTTTTTATTGTGGCATTTAACAAAAACTGTGAACACGTGGCCCCAAAGAGTACAACCTGAAAACGGTATATTATGACCGGACTTTCAGAGACGCTAATGTCGCTGAACCAAAGAAAGCGGGTAACTTCTTTATCTTCCTCCTTCAGCTTGACCATCAAGAATGCCTTCTCGATGTCACTGGTATATGCGTACTTCCCCAGCCTAAACCGCAATAGATGTTGGCACAGGTCCGACACCATGGACGGACCTGTCAACAGGCAGTCATTTAAACTGGGTTGTTGACCTTGATGGGCAGAGCAGTCATACTCCACCCGTATTGGTGTGGTGACGCTGTCTTTTCTTACCCCATGATGGGCCAGATAGTGAACCCTACCCTTCTTAATCGGTTCCTGGACATCGATTGGTAGGCAGGCTTATCTCACTGTTCTTCCAGGGTAAACTAACTTTATATTGCTTGTCTGAGGCACAGTAGCTCACAGACTCGTCAAACCTTTGCAGCGCAACTTCCGAGTCATAATCAGTCTCCATAGGATTAATGCCTATGTGATCCAATCACCAGTCGTTCCAGGTCGAACTCGGCAGCCAACTTAGGGTCACTAGGTTGGGAATCCTCCCTTCCCAACTCCTCTGCCGCGGTTACATTGACTCTATATATCGAGACCGTGTCGACCAGGACCTTTGACTGTGTAGTATGCACCTTTCCGCTCATGCAATATCCAAATTTAGTGGGGATTAAAATTACACTACACATCTTTTTAAATCCAGGGTATACTACATCATAATAATGATCCACACCAAGTAGAACATGCACCTCACTCTGATCTCCCATGGGATCTGACAAGTTAACCCCTTTGCTACGTAATGTGTGTTCCACCTTCTTCATTCCTACAGATACATATTCTGGTAGGGTGTCTACCACGATACATGTCATAAAGTACCGGTTTTTACGGTAGAAATATGAAATCTCCGCTATCTCGTAGTCTTGTTTGTCAGTAACCCCTGTGAAGCCCTGCAATCTAAGAGTCTCAGCCCCTACGATTCGGTGCTTCAGTCCCACTAAGACGGACCTCTTTATAAAGGAACGTTGAGACCCTTGATCTAGAAGTACCCGACAAACTTTGTTACAGTCATTACCTTCCATGGGAATCTGTATTGTGGGAAATATAGTGGTGTCTTGCGTGCTACCTAGTGTCACAGTTGTAGTACCCTCTGGTTTGATGTCTTTGACTTTATCTGCCGTAGGACACAACTTATCAAAGTAATGTCCTTTGCAGTGGCGACAGGGCCTTAAGTATGTAGCAGTACATTGTCCCTGCTTACCATGTTCCTTACTTAGACAACCTACATAATAGCTTCAATCTTTTCGCCTGTGCTAGTTTTGTCTCATTTGTTGGGTATTTTACACAGAAACTCTATTTATGTTTGTTGTTACATAGCTTACATAGAATCTGAGCAGGTTTCTTATACGTACCCTCTTTCTTTTCATTAGTCCCCACTGTCATGCTTACTGTTCCCCTCTTCTCCACATTCTCACTCCCTCCCGACACATACATTCTCCCTTTGTTCAACTGTAGATTATTGATTTCTTTACTGAACTGAGTTTTGAACTCCCCAGATCAAACAATCTAACCTTGTCAAGTATTGCCATACGAAGCTTCGGACGTAAGATAATGACTATCATTTCCTGTGTGGTGCGCCCTAGGGTGTCTAGCGATCGAGTATGGCTCTCCATATTTTCCCTAAAATTGGCTAACTCCTCAACCTTATACTGTGGTTCTGCGAGCTTTAACAAGGCAATGACATGGGCCATCTTCAACTGCTCTTGATCCCCGTATGTAGACTTTAATAATTGTACTGCCTCAAGATAATTATCACCCACTACCGCAAAACCCTATATCAAATGTAAGGCCTCTCCTTCCATTTGTCCCTTCTGATAGTGAAACTTGCGGGCATTATCCAAAGAGGATTCATGAACTGTAGACCGAAATACGTCCCAAAAAGCTAACCACTCAGTCAATTTGCCCCCAAATGTAGGAAGATTGAGCTTTGGGAGGTGTACAGTGTGTTTTGGGTCAGCCCTTCTATGGGCCTCATTCTCGCCTCCCTTCTTACTTGCGACAGCATGCTGTAATATGTGCTTCGCTCTAAAGACAGGTTCATCATAGAGGGCGCGATTATCACACTCTGTAACTATCTCTTCCTCCTCTGTCATGCCTGCCACAGTCACCTCACTCAGAGCCATAATACGACCGTGGGTAGCCTGGACGTTGTCTAATCTAGCTTCCAATTCCTCGAGGTTAGTAGTAGTGATGAAAGTGTTGACGTCCACAATTAACCTATTTAATACTCCCCGAAGTCCCGCCCTTTGATTTTTAGGGGCCTTGATCAGCACCCCTCCCGATGGAGTCTCTTCCTGTTTACTCATTTTGCATGTAAGCCTATAGGCTATGTATCTAAATGTTACAAAAACAACGGCAAAATAGTAGTCTAGTTAAGAGACGCCGACCGGCGGACTTCTATGTTATAGAGAAAAAAATAGTACACAAAATAGCAATACCTACTAAAGGGTCATATGGAACAAGACAAAATGTTAGGTCAGGTCATATGTCACAGGAAGTCTGAAATGGAAAAGAAAATTATTGGGGAAAGATGATGGGTGGGATGCAGGACTTAGGCAGGTGCAACGATGTGACCCTGCATTCCGGCTCTAACCACCGCTTGGCTAGTCCTACCAGATTATCATAGAATTGTTCCTGCATCCTGTTATATGTCCCCTTGCTCATTGCCTTAAAAAAGCCCTTACTGGTAGCTAATTCCCGGGTCTGGGAACCATTGTGGTAAACTATCAATGGAAGTTAAATATCTATAAGCTATAATCCAAATAAAATCAATCTAAATCGAATTACTCCATATCTAAATTGAATTGGATCTGAAACAAGCTAATTTATATCCAAAGGTCTCGCATAATAAATGATATACATAGGATAAGGTTATAAGGGTTAATACTAGCCAGGAATTAACTCCCCAATAGTTCCACGTGGCAATGAAGCAAGGGAGAACGTTTTACCCAATATGGCAGACAATGGGAAGGCAAGACACCGGTCCCGAGACTCGAGTCAAGTGAAAGAAAGTTTAAATGATTACATGGGAATGGACATGAATATTATGCTTATCTCTCATTCAGTCATGGCGTCGATGAGAGCGTTGTGATGGTGTAGCTGTTTGTATTGCTGTCAGTGTATTGTGATTAGAGGCACAAAAGCGCGATCAACTGAGAGCGGAAAATAGATGTTAACTAGTCGGTGTTCGTGAAGGCTCTGGTGTTCCTCAAAGGCACACCTTGCTGCCTTGGCAAACGCCAGGAGCCCAAATTATCGTACCGCATCTAGGTTGCTCTATACGATAAATTATATTAATATATACGATAAATTCATATATACTACATAAGACCATGGCAATATTGCTTAATAGCATATTAGGCCTTTAATAACTTAACTGGTTTACAATCTTATAATATACGATCTACTCGTCCTACGTCATGCTGCACAGACACATACGGGATCACAAAAGAGTCGTAGCCTATCGTATTTACGATAACAAGATAATGCCCTTTTAGTTTTGATTCTGGCTAAAGTTAGTCGATTTTATGCAGTTTTAGAAGAATCTATGTTATTCAGAAGGTTTATTGAGATCGTATTTGCCCCTTCGAGCTCTAGAAGTAGATTAGAAGCTAAAGAAAGTCATCGAATGGTAACCAAAAAAAGATGAAAATTACGCCATCGTGCTGAAGGGGTTAACCCAAATAAGGCCACTGTAAATATTCAGGAATAACAATCTTCGTATCATCACCATAACCAAGAACCAACATTATCATTAGTATTGTGGTCATAATTTTTCCTCGCCAAGACTTCCTAAAAATTATTATGATGAAGTCTGGGAGTTATGCTTGCTGCTAATTGGCTGGCTTGGGTTATGCTTTAGGTGTGACGTCACTTGGTTGTGATTATGTATGCCTTCGATATGTATACGTATTGCTTTTGTTATTATCAAACATTCGCTCCTCCGTTGTGTGTTCACTTGCTTGTTCGTCAAGAGGAATACACGCAATGCGAGCTAAGCTCATTATTATCGCGCCTCCTGAACTGGGAATGTATTGCATGAAATGCATGTTGAGTGTTTATGTATCGTTGGAATAGCTGTGGATGTGTGTGTAGTCTGTATTTTAGCCAATTGGCAACATCTGGAAACTAAGGCTTAGGGTTAATCTGTACGGTACCATTCTCACTACGGTACCAGTCTCACCCGAAGGCTTAGGTTGACCAGTAGCTTAGGTTGACCAGTACGATACCCATCTCACCTTGTAACCGATCACCAACCCCAGATGGGACGTCACAACTTCGTCCACTTATACCAGGTTCCTAATTATACTGCTAGGTGAACAGAGGCTACACCGTTAGGAGACTTGCCCAAATGTCTCTTCCCCGCCCGGGTGTGTGTGTGTGTGTGTGTGCCACCATATATATATATATATATACAGAACACTGAAGAAATAAATCACATTAACTGTATTAAGGGGAGGTTTCTAGTTTGTTCCCTAGACCTCCACCAAGCTTACAATTACACCCCATGGATCCCCTTTCAAGATAACTTTGTACATTTTCCGGTAGGAAAGTGTCTGGCCGAAAGTCAATTCTTCTTAAATTACAGGCTCGCTATCGTTCGCCAGAAAAAATCAGCACCTAAATGGCACGAAAGGTCTTAAATTTGACAGAAATGGGCGAAAGTTCTTGAAATCGCCAAACTAATGGGGGCGAACTCTTAAAAAGCAATGGGGTTAAACATGAGGGAGAAAGGGGTTCAGAAAAAGAATACAATCCCTCAAGTGGAAATCTCCCCTTAAGTGTTGGGCGACATAACAAGAATGATTAACCCCTTCTGTAGCGGTGACGTTTTTAGCTTTACTGTGGCTACTGTTAGACGATTTTAGTCAGTTTAAGAAAGGCCTCCAGCAATTAACAGACTTAGAACTATATCTCTCTTAACAATTTTTACTACCACAGATCCTTCTTAAACTGCACAAAATCGTTTAAATATAGCTCAAAAAAGTTAAAATGACGTCGCCGGTGTAAAAGGTGTTAAAAGCTTCGGGAAAGAGAATAATAGGTCGGTGCAACTAACTGTCATCTTTGATATAGTGCATTGCTTCATTAACACAAGTTTTGAAACTCTCGTAATATAAAGTTGACCGCTTTGAGTTGTGTAAGGGTTTCTACACTCACTCACTCTCTCACACACTCTCTCTCTCTCTCGCTCGCACGCACGCACACAATATAGGTAAAATAACTAGATAACAAATTCATCTCTCAGTGAACTTGAAGCTATCAGGAATCGCAGTTTTTTTCCCCCATATACAGTACAGTAGTTCTGTCCGCTCATACATATTACAATACAGCATCTTGTCTGATTGATTCTGCATAATTATATACAATGTAGGTTCAATATTCTATATTCTTATCAGTGTTGATTTGCTGAAGAATACTTGATATGACTGTTTCCTCAAAGATTGCAATTTATGCTTACGTGTGTATTTAATTGGAATATATATATATATATATATATATATATATATATATATATATATATAGTGTGTATATATATATATTACAGCTTCGCTGAGTCATATATCCAGGTAACGTAACCCCCCCCCCCCCCCCATACACACACACGACCTCATCATAATAACTTCTTGGAGGTCTAGGCTAGCAAAATTATTGCCACGATTCTTATGATAATGTTGGATCTTAGTTATGGTGATAGTGTGATGACAGTGGTTATAGCCTATTTTGGCTAATAGTCTGAAATGAGGAGCTGATAATGGAGCTATTGTCTACAATATAGCATTACATTCTTCTTAAATGACTTATATTGACCAGGTAAGTAGGTACAGTCGAGGCAGCGGTTTTAGGTACGCTTTGGGAATATATACAGTATATATATATATATATATATATATATATATATATATATATATATATATATTTCATATTTTTCCAGTCAGGAATACCCTTAGGTTTAGCTATCTAAATTAATTAAAGGTTACATGTACCGATTCATATGGTACTATAGTACATTCATTATAGGTAGCCCAAACATCTTAACCAATAACCTCGATCACTCATGAACAACTTAATATTTCTACCATTTATGAAGGGTCTGCTAGAAAATAGGTGGTAATTTGTAGCCCATTTGATCTAGCACTTTTTGAGATACAAAGGTTAGAACATAAGAACATAAGAAAATGGGAGTCTGCAGAAAGCCGATTGGCCTACACAAGGCAGATCCCTGTCACACCCAACCCTAATTATAAGCCCAGCTTAAAAACACCATTAGGACTTACCTCACCGAAGCGGTCAGAGGTAAAAAACGGAGATCTGCAGATCCCCACACCTGGGCCACACCTGACAGATCACCCTTACACCCAACCCATCTCGTCCATATGCCTATCTAATTGTATCTTAAAGCTCCCTATCGTTCTTGATCACACTATAGCACTTGGTAGCCTATTCCACCTATCTACAACTCCGTTACCAAACCAATATTTGCCTATATCTTTCTTGAAACGAAATTTATCTAATTTGAAAACATTGGTAAGAGTTCTTTCGCTATCACTGAGCTTTAGTACATTTTCCATGTCCCCTTTATTAATCCCACTAACCAACTTGAATACCTCTATCATGTCCCCTCTAACTCTGCGTCTCTCTAACGAATGTAAGCCTAATTTCTTCAACCTTTCTTCATACGGAAGATTTCTAATATTATGGATATTTTTTGTCATTCTACGTTGTACTCTCTCCAATGAATCTATGTCCATTCTGTAATAAAGACACCAAAATTTAACAGCATAATCCATATGGGGTCTCACTAATGACAAGTAAAGTTTTAAGATAACATCAGCAGTTCTGTTACTCACACTCCTAGATATGAACCCGAGAATCCTGTTTGCCTTGTTACGAACGCTTATACATTGTTTTCTAGGCTTCAAATCATTGCTAACAAACACACCTAGATCTTTCTCACAGTCTGAGTTTTCTAATTCCATATTAGCTAGTTTATATTTAAAATTTGTATGCATCTTCCCTATCTTTAATACCTTGCATTTGTCAATGTTAAACTTCATCTGCCATTTTACTGACCATTCGTGTAAGGTATCTAGATCCCTTTGCAGACACTCTATATATCTAACTGAATACATTTTTCTCCCCATTTTGGTATCGTCTGCAAATTTACTTATCCTACTAGTTATACCTAAATCAAGGTCATTTATGTATATAATAAACAACAGAGGACCTAATACAGATCCCTGGGGGACACCACTCTTGACTGATCCCCATTCTGACTTGGTACCATTTATGCCGACTCTCTGCTTCCTACCAATTAGCCATGACCTAATCCATCCTAACAATGCCCCACCTATTCCATGTGCCTCACCCTTTCTCATCAATCTCTCATGAGGGACTGTCGAAAGCTTTACTGAAATCTAAATATATAATATCATATGACTTGTCATTATCTACTGCTTCATATACCTCTGAGAAAAAACTAAGCAAATTAGTAAGGCAAGAACGTCCGAGTGAATCCATGCAGAGAAGAATTGATTAAGTTAAATGTTTCTAAGTGGTTTCTCATTTTCCTAGCAATAATTGACTCTAGTAGCTTTCCTATGATTGAAGTGAGACTAATGGGACGGTAATTGGATGCTATTGATTTATCACTTCTTTTGAAAATCGGAACTACATTTGCAAGCTTCCAAGCTTCTGGAACTATACCCGTTTCTAATGAATTGTTAAAAAGAAATGTTAACGAGTCACTTAACTCATCTCTGCATTCTTTTAATACTCTAGCATATACCTCATCGGGACCAGGCGATTTCTGAGGTTTCAGTTTGTCAATTTCCTTAAGCACATCATTTCTACTTATAGTAACCGTACTTAACCTAACAAGTGCGCATGGGGGTAATTGAAAACGTCCCCCTGTGCTGACATATTTGAGGTGTTTCCGTCACTAAAATATTCATTGTACCATTAATAGCATTAATAATTATCCATATGCGCCTATTATGGGTTGATTATAAAGGTATTAACCTGAAACAATAAAACGAGTGAAAACAGCGTTTGGATGGTCAAAATCGGAGATATAGCCCGCGAGTTGTATAATGTATGGGTGAGGCAAACTGCTTTCCCGCCAATTTCCCCCAAGGCCACTGAGACACAGTCGATCGATACTCTCTCTCTCTCTCTCTTGCACTCGCTTGCCATCAGTGATGACAACACCCTGCTTGCAACTCGCTAATGTTAGCACGAAAATATACCTCAGAATAAGAGAATAGGGAAAATAGGTGATAACTGAAGGAGAGGAGGAAAGTGGGGAAGGAGGGGAGGTAGAGGACTGAGATTTTGCATGGCCCAGGGGCCAAAAAAAAATAAAAATAAAAACAATATTTTTGTTTTCGATGCCAAAAGTTTATTTTTTATTTTACTTACTCTCAAGAGTCTCCCCGCAGTTCCCGGGTTAACCTATTTTTATACTATCGCTATATACCTTACGGACTTTTGGAATCTGTGCCAAATTTTCATTAGTGAAAACGGATAGAAACCGACTATTTAATGTACTGCACATTTCTAAATCATTTTCAGTCATTTCTCCTATCGAAGTTTTAAGGGGGCCTATTTTATCTCTAACTTTAGATTTATATAGCTGGTAAAAAGCCTTAGGGTTATTTTTTGAGTCATTGGCTATCCTGATTTCATTATTTCTTTTGTCTGTCCGTATACCTTTTTTAACCTCTCGATAAATTCTGATAGTAAGCAAGGTGAATTTCGCCTTTCTTAATTCTTCTATATATTTCTCTCTTTTTTCCTAGAAGGTCTAATAGTTAATTGTTGCATAATAAATCGTAGGCAGTGTCCACAATTCTTTAACTGCCTTCGTGGTGTAATGCATAAGGTGTTGATATTCGGTGCGAGCGTCCTGGGTTCGAATCCACGGACTGCCACATGGGTTTGTAATATTTCATTAATCGATTTTAGGAGTAGAGTTGGTTGTTGGATAGAACATAATAATTCATCCATTTGGGTTGGTTCTGTGTTGATCTAAATTTTCTTTTGGGGATATATTTATTTTGTGCATTGTGGAGTGAAGAAATAAAATGATTATATGTAGCTGTCAAATTATCCTGAGTTAAGACAGGTATCTGAGAGAGAGTATGTTCATTAGTGCACCTGGGTCCACTTAATAGTTTAACCATAGGATCGACTCTTAACCCTTCCTCCCCGGGTGTCCATTTGAAAGGACACCACGAAATAAGGGCAGGTGCCCGGGTGTCCTTTCAGGAGATAGTAAGCTTGAAAGCCTATTCAGCTTGGTCTGAACGCTGTGCGTCCGACGCATGTAAACAAAGCCGATCGTTGCATCACCGCACCTCCGAAAACAAGAAGGAGAAGACTCGTTTGTTATTGCATGTCTGTATGTCGTTGTTTCAGTAGTGAAAATATCGTCGTATTGATAACATCGCCTGAAAATGCTCTCCACTGAAATAGTCATCACAACTGAACCAGTTGACTTAGAGAGCTCTACTCAACACTACTCTACAGATTGGAAACCGCACTACATTTATAGATGCATGGGAAATTTCTAGCAGTTAAAATTAACAAAAATACGGTAGCCTAGGCCTAGACGTTTTTTGGCCAGATCGCCCGGGTAGCCCACCCTGTCCTTTGGAGATACAGCCCGGGCCAGGAGGGTTAAGGCTCTTCTTAATCCACCATAATTGGCTTTTCTGAAATCTGAGATAAGTGTCTTATTCTCTTTAGCCTTTCCTGTCCATTGTATGTTAAAATAAATTGATTTATGATCACTATTTCCTAGTTGGTCTCCTATCTCTACATTATTTATCATTTGTTCATTATTACTGATGTTACGACCGGGCACTCGGGTACACTAGGGCTCTTACACAGGACTCGAGTATGGCTCGCTGCCACAACGGAAACACACGATCCCAACCCCAGAGTACTGCCAGCCGAACAAAAAACGCCACTACCCTCCAGAGTTCTATCTGCTATAACGGGGTATAGAAGAACTCGGTACTAGCGTTTCACACAACAGACTAATAACAAGACGGGAGTTATCTAGTCTGGTCAACAATCAAACAAAGAAGAAAGTACTACAACACTAAAGAATAGTGTTGGCCGAAGCCGAAGTAATCCACCCTTGAACTAAGAACTTAAGAAGTCCTCCACCCTCTACTTCGGATCGGCACTATTACGTTACGTTAAACAATAGTCCTCGAGCATCAAGCAAGGAATCTTCTGATAAGTTAGATGCTTCTCGAATACTCATAAGAAGTAAGTATCGGATTTTGAACAGCAATTTAATGAATAACTCACTGGTAATTAAAGGCTTTAAATTGACATAAGAAGAATTATAAGAATAAGCAATAGGATATGGCAAACATTAAGAAGAAGTACTCCGACAATGCACTGGCAATAGCCTACTAAGATTGTGCTCGTGGGCCACTAATCTCTGAAGTAGCTAAGCGTGCCACACATGAAATCAATAGTGCATAAACAATAATATACATAAGGAGAAGCTTCAATACTATGCTGTATCTGCTGGTCGAGCAAAGTCTAGCTGGGATATCTAAGGTTAAGAGACAATGGCTGAGCAAGCGGCTCGTAGCCTAGCGAGGTCCTTAAGACTGTGCGGCCAAATTACGGTAATTGACGGGATGCTCTCTTGAGAGATCCAGATCACTAGTATCTGGTTCTCTCCTGGCGATCCTCTCAAAGTCAAGCAAATGAGATAGCACAGTGTTGGGTGGCACAGGCAAAAGCCCTCACTCGCAACACAGTGCTAAACTCCCACGGTACACAATCAAAAAGACCCCCTAGGCTTCCCACGTCTCCGTTGCAATTGTGCTGGTTCAACCAACCTAGCACTCATAGGAAATCACAACTCGAGGAACCCTATCCCAGTCTAGCATTACCTAAACCAGCAGAAAACAGGAACATGAATAATAGTACACAGGGAAATACATATACGAGTGCAACAAACATCAATCAATCCTATTCTAGTTAACCCTTCCAAAAATAGGCTATCTAACAGGCACTTATCTCGTGAGAACTCAAGCGATAATACTTTGGCTGACTAAATCTGCACCAAAGGGGTCATGGAGGTTAAACAGGGACGAGAAGCGAAGAAGATAGGCTGTTCAGAGAGTAGAGAAAGTTCACATCAGTCGGAAGAATATGGATAGTTGCAAGGGATATGAGAGGTCGCTTTGCCTGATGAGTTCTGAGGAAAATGCGGCGGGACCTCCCTTTTTATACTCGGCCCTTTAGTGAGCATAACGCCAACTACTAAGGACCGCCCACTGGCAATCATGACGTCATATTCTCTCTTTCAATCTGGGATCGACAAAGAACTTCCCACGCGCTGAAAGGGAGGAAGGGAGGAGGAAGGAGGGAATTAGGCCTACCGGCCCGCGTGGCGCACTCACTGACCCCCGCCACGTAATATCTCTCTCTCTCTCCTCTCATCATTACATACAAGTCCCACACACAATACTTATATCTAATGATATAAAATAGAACTCGTTGACTTAGAAGAAAACAAAATACATAATGATAATACTTATAGTACAACGGTTCACATAAACTGAGTTAGGAAACTCTACACAGACTACAGCCAAAGTTCCTGCCCTGACGATCCTAGCGAGAGTGGGGCCTGACTGGGCGTTCTGTACAGCATGCTCATACTCGACATGCGTCACACTGAGAACTAAATAGAGGATATTATTACCTCTAGTAGGCGAGTCTATGAATTGAAATAAAAAACTATCCTGTACCGCCTCAATAAACTCTTTTGAATCTGAGTCGACGATTTGATGCTGCCAATCAATATTCGGAAAATTAAAATCCCCCATAATACACACATTGCTAAACCTTGATGCTATTTTCACTTACTGCCATAAAGCTGTACCCGTACCTTCGTTTCTACTCCTATTTGGTGGTCTATAAATAACTCCAATAATTATGGTCTCACTACCTTCGCGAACCTCTACCCAAACACTTTCGTTATCAGTATTTAGTCTAATACCTGATTTAATACAGCTTTTTAAAGAACTCCTGACAAACACTGCTATTCCAACTTGTTCGGTCGCGTTTAAACAAACTATATCCTGGTATATGGAATTCTGCTAACAAATTTCTTGATTCTGTATTAATCAATGTTTCAGTCAGTGCTATAATGTCTATATTTTCGTTGCGAACAAGTGCTCTAAGTTCATCCATTTTGTTACATAAACTCCTACAGTTTGTATAATATAATCGCAATGAATTTATTTTACTGGTATCGGATTTACCTTTATTTCTAACCGAATTCCCATCTTCTGTTACACCTTCAATATTTCTACTAGCAGTACAATTAAAATCCTGTGACTGAAATTTTCTATTCCTATCTGATGTACCAGTACGGCAATTTACCCTATCTAGATAATTATTCTTACTCATATTCTCAGGCTTTATTTTCAGCGAAACCCCGCGACAATCCTATCTATTGACCTAGCTAAATTTGCCACCCCTAGCCGAGAAAGATGAACCCCGTCCTGTGCGTACAACTGATTTTTACCATAGAAACAGGTCCAGTTATCAAGGAATGGTATTGCATTTGCATTGCAGTATTTTTCCAGCCGACAATTGATACCAATTATTGCCCTAGATGACCATTCCTTGCTGACCCCTCTCCGTGGCAAGATACTGTGTACTACAGGTATGCCTCCCTTCCTCCTAACTTTATCTAACACCTCCCTGTACTGCCGAAGCAGTACTTCCGTCCTACCTTTACCAACATCATTGCTCCCTGTACCGAGACAGATAATGGGGCTATCTCCAATATCTTTCATGATGTAATCAATTTCCTTTAACACCTTCCCAACCCCGGCACCAGGCAGACAGACAAGCTTCCTAATATCAGTACAGGTGGACCCAGCTAACTCTTTGAAGATTATGACGCACTTAGACAGTTTATTCTGGCTATCCGTAGACGCTTTTATGCCATTGAAAGAGGATCTGTGATAATTGTAAGGGTAAAGACTATCTCAGCCCACTAACTTCCACATAACCTTAAGGAGGGTCGCCTGTTTTTGTTCTCTTTCTCTCCTTTTCTCTCTTTCTCTGGCTTGTATCCAATCGGCCCCATTCAGCCAACTGTTTCAAAACGTTTATCCACATCCAGGTGTCGATATCTTCCTGGCGAGCGATAGCGAGCCACCATTGTATGGAGAAATCCAGCTTCGCCAGAGACATTTTTCTATAGAAAAATTTACAAATTTAGCTTGCTCTCAAAACAAAACAAATATGTTTTTGTTGTTCCCCAGGCTGCCTGGCCGAACAGCCCCAAGGTCCCAAGCAAGGCCAAGGCCATAGAGCGCCCCCACAAAACCCTCCCTGCTTACCACTAACAAAACCCAGGTGACCGAAGCCACTCTAAGGCAGGGAGCTGAGGAGGGCGCGGAAACACCCGGGAAACCAAAGCCCCACCCAAGGCCCTGTGCCCCTCAGCAATTATAAAGGGAAAGTTGAGGGGCAAGGGAAAAATGTGACGCTTTGGCTCCAAATCTGCCAAATTTTAGGTTGGCAATAGGGAGGTCGATCCACGGAAAAGACGCAGTCACTCGAGATCTAGAAGATATATAAGTAAAAGGAACAGTCAGAGTAAGCTATGGGTATGGCAGAGATCGCTCAGGTCTCACTCTGATAGACCAGCCCATCACCACATGACTAGAACCCAATCCTCTCGGCATCAGCTAGGAAAGGCCCTAGAAAGCCACCTTTGGCGGGGGGATAGCTCCCCTACTTCAACTCCTTTCGGAGTTGGGCACCCGCCATACGGTCATGTAAACAAGCATGCCCGCTTTTGGAGAGTTAATAAAAAGAATGGACTCTGCTTTAGTTTGACACCCTGCAACCAGTCCTGTTCAATCATTATCATATATATTAGGTGAGGCTTTGCAGTTAACCCTCTTAGGATATGAGGACATATTATAGAAAAGATAAATTTAATATAATTTATTCAGATTAGGAAGGGTATATGGAAGTCGGAGGGTTAGCCGAGATAGTCTTTCCCTTTATAATTCCCTCAGATCCTTCCTAAATTACATAAAACCGTCTAATGATAGCCAGAGTAAACTGTCAAAATGTGTCCTAATTGTCACAGGGTTAAGATGATCTGAACGGAGCATAGTGTATCTTGTTGTTGTTGTTGTTGTTGTTGTGTATCTTGTTGTTGTGTATCTTGTTGTTTTTCTATTGACTTCCTTGACCATGCTCTCACTTTATTTCTACATAGCAATTCATATTTTTTCACCAACCAACTTTACTTCTAAACTCAATTGTGGCACTCCAAGGACTCGAACCTAGGATACTCACACCGAAATTCCGCACATTTATGCATATGATTACACTATCAATTCAAGTTCTTTTGCCTTTATATTGAGACTTCCTAGTTTTGGTTTGTTTATTTTGCAAGTTTTACATTATATTTTTTGCAGGATCAACCTTACACAGAGACAGAGGTGAGCGTCGCAGCAAAGCACAGCCAAGCTTATTCTCATTAAACTTTTTAAGGGGAGATGGGCCAGTTTTCTAGCCCTCCTTCTTCCTCGTGTTAAGCCCCATTAGTTTTCAGATTATAAGACGTTCAGCCCATTAGTTTCGCGAGCCTGTAATTCAAGATAAACCGGCCTTTGGCCGATACATTTTTCTATCGAAAAATGTACAAATTTATCTTGAAGGAGTCTTGGGCTTGTTGGAGGTCTAGGGAGGAAACTAATATAATAAAAATAAGATACTTAAATAAGCAAATAAACACGCCCATCTCCCCTTAAATGTTAGAGTAAAGCTCTCTGAATATGAGATCTCACTGCCCGTTTACGAGACGCCCACACACACGTTTAACAGAAATACAGTTATTCTCAGTAAACTTTTCAATCTCAGGGTAAAGCTCTCTGAATATGCGAACCCACTGTCGGTTTACGAGACACTCACACATACGTTTATAGATCCCACTGCCGGTTTATGAGACACCCACACATACGTTTATAGATCCCACTGATCCAACAACAACAAAACAAATATATATGCTGGCTCGCTACCGCTCACCAGGAAAATATTGACACCTGGGTGGGGGTTAACGTCTTAAAACAGTAGGCTGAATGGGGCCGAATGGATACAAGCCAAAGAGGGAGGGAGAGAAAGAGAAAACAAGCGAGGTGGGCTCCCTTAATATATTTATGCAATAGTATAATAATAGCCCGAAAATAGAAAACAAATGCGTCATCGTATCTTCCGTCAAAGGCTTAAGGGGCACCACTTCGTTTTTATTTCTCTCTCTCCTTCTCTCTGGGTTGTATCTATTCGTCCCCATTCAGCCTACTGTTTTAAGGCGTTTATCCCCATCCAGGTGTCGATTTTTTTTTCCTGGCGAGCGGTAGCAAGCCAGCATATTTGTTAGTGTTTTTGACAGCAGGCTAAATGTGTACATGTGTATTGTACAAGAGGTAAGCCGATTACAGGGTTAGTGGAGGCCTAGATTTGATTAACTTGGCGCAGAGGGTCGCATAGGAAGGAGACTGGATTGAAGTTGCATGGTGTTGAATAGTAATATATGATGCTTGTAAAATAAAATGTATGAACAATATTAAATAAAAATCAATGTAGTAGTAGTAATCCACGATGAGGCGTCCGAGTGCTCACCCCGGAATAGTAAGTAGCTGAATGACTACCAAGTCGGACGCTTTGATGACTGTTCTGACCTGGTTTAGGGTCCAAAGAGGGGATGCACAGGCTGAGTGGTTTAAAAAAAAGTAGTAGTAGTAGTAGTACCGTAGTAGTAGCATCATCACTATTATTATTAATACTATTTTGTTATTGATATTATTAAAGAGGCCAAAATAATTATTTGTATAGAGTATATATGCAAATACACTTAAAATGTATTTATTTATATCTATATGCTTATGATTACGAATTCGGATGTCTACAGTATACAATTGTATATCCTTTCGCACTGGAAAATTATATCAAACTGTATTGCGTGCTGGGCAGCATGAAAAGAATGGTTGCAAGTTTGGGAAGGAGAAAATGTTGGTGCAAGTAAATCATAGCAACTCTTATCTCTTTGATATAGTTCAAGGCTTCATAACACCAACTTCTGAAACTCTTAGTATAAATTTAAAAGTTGTGCAAGAATTTCTTGCGAGGTCAGGAGGTAGGCCTCTCTCGATCACACACACAACCACACACACGTGCACGCACGCACGCACGCACGCACGCACACAAACAGACACTTGTCCTTATGTATTTGTTTATATATATTAAATTATCTTCTATCCACCTTTGTAGTGTCCATATCACAGGATAATCGTATATGTCATTTAAATCGCTGAGTGTGTACAGTTTTGATGTTACGTGAATATAATGAGTATATGCAACAAAACATCACCTGATTGAGGATTATGACGCGTCTTGAAGTTTATTCTGGTTATCATTAGACGATTTTATGCAATTTACGAAGGATCTCTAGGAATCAAAGGGGTTAATACTATCTCAATTAGCTCTTTGGCTCCCACAAGTTCTTCCTAAGCTCAATAATATAGTCTAATGAGTGCCAGAATAAACTGTCAAACCAAGTCATAATCTGCAAGGGGTTCAGTTGGGTCATTGAGATGAATTATAATATGATTGAGATAATTATTAGTTACGTTCAGTTTTGGATGGGTGTTGTCGTGTGTAAATTGCCAAGTGGGCTGGATAAAATAAATAAATAAAGCCAGCCAATCAGCAGCCAGCATTCCTCCCAAACCTCATCATAATCATTTTGAGGAAGTCTAGACTATAGGAAAAAATATTGCCATTATTCTTATGGTAATGTTCGCGATTAGTTATGGTGATGTAGTTCATAGATAGATTGACATTGTTATTAGTTATGGTGATGATGTAGTTCATAGATAGATTGACATTGTTATTAGTTATGGTGATGATATAGTTCATAGATAGATTGACATTGTTATTAGTTATGGTGATGATATAGTTCATAGGTAGATTGACATAGTTATTAGTTATGGTGATGATATAGTTCATAGATAGATTGACATTGTTATTAGTTATGGTGATGATATAGTTCATAGATAGATTGACATTGTTATTAGTTATGGTGATGATATAGTTCATAGATAGATTGACATTGTTATTAGTTATGGTGATGATATAGTTCATAGATAGATTGACATTGTTATTAGTTATGGTGATGATATAGTTCATAGGTAGATTGACATTGTTATTAGTTATGGTGATGATATAGTTCATAGATAGATTGACATTGTTATTAGTTATGGTGATGATATATTTCATAGATAGATTGACATTGTTATTAGTTATGGTGATGATATAGTTCATAGATAGATTGACATTGTTATTAGTTATGGTGATGATATAGTTCATAGATAGATTGAAATTTTTATTAGTTATGGTGATGATATAGTTCATAGATAGATTGACATTGTTATTTCCTTATATTAGTTATGGTGACGATATAGTTCATAGATAGATTGACATTGTTCTTAGTTATGGTGATGATATAGTTCATAGATAGATTGCCATTGTTATTTCCTTATATTAGTTATGGTGATGATATAGTTCATAGATAGATTGACATTGTTATTTCCTTATATTAGTTATGGTGATGATATAGTTCATAGATAGATTGACATTGTTATTAGTTATGGTGATGATATAGTTCATAGATAGATTGACATTGTTATTTCCTTACATTAGTTATGGTGATGATATAGTTCATAGATAGATTGACATTGTTATTTCCTTATATTAGTTATGGTGATGATATAGTTCATAGATAGATTGACATTGTTATTAGTTATGGTGATGATATAGTTCAAAGGTAGATTGACATTGTTATTAGTTATGGTGATGATATAGTTCATAGATAGATTGACATTGTTATTAGTTATGGTGATGATATAGTTCATAGATAGATTGACATTGTTATTTCCTTATATTAGTTATGGTGATATAGTTCATAGATAGATTGACATTGTTATTTCCTTATTTAGTTATGGTGATGATATAGTTCATAGATAGATTGACATTGTTATTTCCTTATATTAGTTATGTGATGATATAGTTCATAGATAGATTGACATTGTTATTTCCTTATATTAGTTATGGTGATGATATAGTTCATAGATTGACATTGTTATTTCCTTATATTTTATATGCCATATTTATTAATACTACTTTACCATAATGTCATGCATATACTCTTCTAAGGTGTGTGTGTGTGTGTGTGTTTGAAGGAATAATTACATAGAACACTGAAGAAATAACTATTAACTATTGCGTGTAGTGCGGCAAGAAAAGAGTAAATAGCTTGGGAAGGAGAAAATGTTGGTGGAAATGTATCTCTGATATATTAAATTGCTTTATAAGACCAACTTCTGAAACTTTCGTAGTATAAATTGATTTAAGTTGCGCAAGAATTTATACGGAGGTCAAATGGAAGTAGTCTCTCTCTCTCTCGCTCTCTCTCTCTCTCTCTCTCATGACACTTGATATATATGTATACACCTGCATGTTTTAAGCCGACTCTCACAGGTAACAATTAATTAATATATCGAAGTGGCTACGGGACACCCCTGGTGGTGTCTCGCAGCCCAGCCTCACTGGCTGGGCTGCGTGACACTACCAGTGGTGTCTCTCAGCCCAGCCACACTGGGTAGGCTACGGGACACCACCACAAGTGTTTTCGTATTTATCGC
>JBAKBP010022587.1:0-32500 GCA_037953745.1 Lithodes maja
CCGGTACCTTCTTTATATTATATACCGGTACCGGTACCTTCTTTACATTATATACCGGTACCGGTACCTTCTTTATATTATATACCGGTACCGGTACCTTCTTTATATTATATACCGGTACCTTCTTTATATTATATACCGGTACCTTCTTTATATTATATACCGGTACCGGTACCTTCTTTACATTATAACCGGTACCGGTACCCTTCTTTATATTATATACCGGTACCGGTACCTTCTTTATATTATATACCGGTACCGGTACCTTCTTTATATTATATATCGGTACCGGTACCTTCTTTACATTATATACCGGTACCGGTACCTTCTTTATATTATATACCGGTACCGGTACCTTCTTTATATTATATACCGGTACCTTCTTTATATTATATACCGGTACCTTCTTTATATTATATACCGGTACCGGTACCTTCTTTACATTATATACCGGTACCGGTACCTTCTTTATATTATATACCGGTACCGGTACCTTCTTTATATTATATACCGGTACCTTCTTTATATTATATACCGGTACCTTCTTTATATTATATACCGGTACCTTCTTTATATTATATACCGGTACCTTCTTTACATTATATACCGGTACCGGTACCTTCTTTATATTATATACCGGGTACCTTCTTTATATTATATACCGGTACCGGTACCTTCTTTATATTACATACCGGTACCGGTACCTTTATATTATATACCGGTACCGGTACCTTCTTTATATTATATACCGGTACCGGTACCTTCTTTATATTATATACCGGTACCGGTACCTTCTTTATATTATATACCGGTACCGGTACCGGTACCTTCTTTATATTATATACCGGTACCGGTACCTTCTTTATATAATATACCGGTACCTTCTTTACATTATATACCGGTACCGGTACCTTCTTTATATTATATACCGGTACCGGTACCTTCTTTACATATATACCGGTACCGGTACCTTCTTTACATTATATACCGGTACCGGTACCTTCTTTATATTATATACCGGTACCTTCTTTACATTATATACCGGTACCGGTACCTTCTTTATATTATATACCGGTACCGGTACCTTCTTTATATTATATACCGGTACCGGTACCTTCTTTATATTATATACCGGTACCGGTACCGGTACCTTCTTTATATTATATACCGGTACCGGTACCTTCTTTATATAATATACCGGTACCGGTACCTTCTTTACATTATATACCGGTACCGGTACCTTCTTTATATTATATACCGGTACCGGTACCTTCTTTACATTATATACCGGTACCGGTACCTTCTTTACATTATATACCGGTACCGGTACCTTCTTTATATTATATACCGGTACCTTCTTTACATTATATACCGGTACCGGTACCTTCTTATATTATATACCGGTACCGGTACCTTTTTTATATTATATACCGGTACCTTCTTTATATTATATACCAGTACCGGTACCTTCTTTATATTATAAACCGGTACCGGTACCTTCTTTATATTATATACCAGTACCGGTATATACCTTCTTTACATTATATACCGGTACCGGTACCTTCTTTACATTATATACCGGTACCGGTACCTTCTTTACATTATATACCGGTACCGGTACCGGTACCTTCTTTACATTATATACCGGTACCGGTACCTTCTTTATATTATATACCGGTACCGGTACCTTCTTTATATTATATACCGGTACCGGTACCTTCTTTACATTATATACCGGTACCGGTACCTTCTTTATATTATATACCGGTACCGGTACCTTCTTTAATCCCGGTGGATCATATATACTTTAATTAATTTCATTGGGGGTGTGGTGGTGAGATTAATAAAAATAATATTATATTATATACCGGTACCGGTACCTTCTTTACATTATATACTAGTACCGGTACCTTCTTAATATTATATACCGGTACCTTCTTTATATTATATACCGGTACCGGTACCTTCTTTATATTATATACCGGTACCGGTACCTTCTTTATATTTTATACCGGTACCTTCTTTATATTATATACCGGTACCTTCTTTATATTATATACCGGTACCGGTACCTTCTTTATATTATATACCGGTACCGGTACCTTCTTTATATTATATACCGGTACCGGTACCTTCTTTATATTATATACCGGTACTGGTACCTTCTTTATATTATATACCGGTACCGGTACCTTCTTTATATTATATACCAGTACCGGTACCTTCTTTACATTATATACCGGTACCTTCTTTATATTATATACCGGTACCGGTACCTTCTTTATATTATATACCGGTACCGGTACCTTCTTTATATTATATACCGGTACCGGTACCTTCTTTATATTATATACCGGTACTGGTACCTTCTTTATATTATATACCAGTACCGGTACCTTCTTTATATTATATACTGGTACCGGTACCTTCTTTATATTATATACCGGTACCGGTACCTTCTTTATATTATATACCGGTACCGGTACCTTCTTTACATTATATACTAGTACCGGTACCTTCTTTATATTATATACCGGTACCTTCTTTATATTATATACCGGTACCGGTACCTTCTTTATATTATATACCGGTACCTTCTTTATATTATATACCGGTACAGGTACCTTCTTTATATTATATACCGGTACCGGTACCTTCTTTATATTATATACCGGTACCGGTACCTTCTTTACATTATATACCGGTACCGGTACCTTCTTTATATTATATACCGGTACCTTCTTTATATTATATACCGGTACCAGTACCTTCTTTATATTATATACCGGTACCGGTACCTTCTTTACATTATATACCGGTACCGGTACCTTCTTTATATTATATACCGGTACCGGTACCTTCTTTACATTATATACCGGTACCGGTACCTTCTTTATATTATATACCGGTACCGGTACCTTCTTTATATTATATACCGGTACCTTCTTTATATTATATACCGGTACCGGTACCTTCTTTATATTATATACCGGTACCGGTACCTTCTTTATATTATATACCGGTACCGGTACCTTCCTTATATTATATATATACCGGTACCTTCTTTATATTATATACCGGTACCGGTACCTTCTTTATATTATATACCGGTACCGGTACCTTCTTTACATTATATACCGGTACCGGTACCTTCTTTACATTATATACCGGTACCGGTACCTTCTTTATATTATATACCGGTACCGGTACCTTCTTTATATTATATACCGGTACCTTCTTTATATTATATACCGGTACCTTCTTTATATTATATACCGGTACCGGTACCTTCTTTATATTATATACCGGTACCGGTACCTTCTTTATATTATATACCGGTACCAGTACCTTTTTTATATTATATACCGGTACCAGTACCTTTTTTATATTATATACCGGTACCGGTACCTTCTTTATATTATATACCAGTACCGGTACCTTCTTTATATTATATACCGGTACCGGTACCTTTTTTATATTATATACCGGTACCTTCTTTATATTATATACCAGTACCGGTACCTTCTTTATATTATATACCGGTACCGGTACCTTCTTTATATTATATACCAGTACCGGTATATACCTTCTTTACATTATATACCGGTACCGGTACCTTCTTTACATTATATACCGGTACCGGTACCTTCTTTATATTATATACCGGTACCGGTACCTTCTTTATATTATATACCGGTACCTTCTTTATATTATATACCGGTACCGGTATATACCTTCTTTACATTATATACCGGTACCGGTACCTTCTTTACATTATATACCGGTACCGGTACCTTCTTTATATTATATACCGGTACCGGTACCTTCTTTATATTATATACCGGTACCGGTACCTTCTTTATATTATATACCGGTACCGGCACCTTCTTTATATTATATACCGGTACCGGTACCTTCTTTATATTATATACCGGTACCGGTACCTTCTTTACATTATATACTGGTACCGGTACCTTCTTTATATTATATACCGGTACCGGTACCTTCTTTATATTATATACCGGTACCGGTACCTTCTTTATATTATATACCGGTACCGGTACCTTCTTTATATTATATACCGGTACCGGTACCTTCTTTATATTATATACCGGTACCGGTACCTTCTTTATATTATATACCGG
Source organism: Lithodes maja (assembly GCA_037953745.1). NCBI lineage: Eukaryota > Metazoa > Arthropoda > Malacostraca > Decapoda > Lithodidae > Lithodes > Lithodes maja. The sequence goes on from JBAKBP010022587.1 coordinate 4,146, forward strand.
TACTGGTACCTTCTTTATATTATATACCGGTACCGGTACCTTCTTTATGTTATATACCGGTACCGGTACCTTCTTTATATTATATACCGGTACCGGTACCTTCTTTACATTATATACCGGTACCTTCTTTATATTATATACCGATACCGGTACCTTCTTTATATTATATACCGGTACCGGTACCTTCTTTATATTATATACCGGTACCGGTACCTTCTTTATATTATATACCGGTACCGGTACCTTCTTTACATTATATACTGGTACCGGTACCTTCTTTATATTATATATCGGTACCTTCTTTTATATTATATACCGGTACCTTCTTTATATTATATACCGGTACCGGTACCTTCTTTATATTATATACCGGTACCGGTACCTTCTTTACATTATATACTGGTACCCGTACCTTCTTTATATTATATACCGGTACCTTCTTTATATTATATACCGGTACCGGTACCTTCTTTATATTATATACCGGTACCGGTACCTTCTTTACATCATATACCGGTACCGGTACCGGTACCTTCTTTATATTATATACCGGTACCTTCTTTATATTATATACCGGTACCGGTACCTTCTTTACATTATATACCGGTACCGTTACCTTCTTTATATTATATACCGGTACCGGTACCTTCTTTACATTATATACCAGTACCGGTACCTTCTTTATATTATATACCGGTACCGGTACCTTCTTTACATTATATACCGGTACCGGTACCTTCTTTATATTATATACCGGTACCGGTACCTTCTTTATATTATATACCGGTACCGGTACCGGTACCTTCTTTATATTATATACCGGTACCGGTACCTTCTTTATATTATATACCGGTACCGGTACCTTCTTTATATTATATACCGGTACCGGTACCTTCTTTATATTATATACCGGTACCGGTACCTTCCTTATATTATATATATACCGGTACCTTCTTTATATTATATACCGGTACCGGTACCTTCTTTATATTATATACTGGTACCGGTACCTTCTTTACATTATATACCGGTACCGGTACCTTCTTTACATTATATACCGGTACCGGTACCTTCTTTATATTATATACCGGTACCGGTACCTTCTTTATATTATATACCGGTACCGGTACCTTCTTTATATTATATACCGGTACCGGTACCTTCTTTATATTATATACCGGTACCAGTACCTTTTTTATATTATATACCGGTACCGGTACCTTCTTTATATTATATACCAGTACCGGTACCTTCTTTATATTATATACCGGTACCGGTACCTTCTTTATATTGTTACGGCTGGATCGGCAATACATATTCGGGATTCTTGATCGTAGGACAGAAATGGCTTATGTGACAACGACACGCTCGATTCCAGTCCCAAATACTATATGCTCCAGACAACAAAAGCACCAACGCCCTACAGAGTTATCGTCTATGGTAACGAGGTACCTTAACTCGGCGAAAGTGTACAACAGGGGTAGGCTATGAGGCTAAACTCCCTCAGACATTTATAGGTTACGTTATGACTAAAGAAATGCAATACTCAAGAAACTACGTTAATATTAAGCCTCTAATAATGTAGAATAGAAGCAGGCTAAAGGTATGACAGTGAAATGCTAAATGACAAATGTACACGCCTACTTGAAAGCGCGTGCACTAGAATAACTGTCCCCCTACTAACATGCACTAGCATGTAGCATACAAGATGTTCATGATCCAGTAGATACCTAATAATACACATGGAAGGAACATAAATAGTAGTCACTTATTGTAATAATGAATCTATACTTGGAATAACTAAAGGTTGCAGGCAACAGTACTGCGCCGGTAGCCTACTACCGCATAGGCTACTTCGCTTCTCTCACTCTGTCTCCCTGAGTCTGTATGCGCCCTACGCAACAGAACTCCGGACACAGCAGCAAAACGACAGTGCAGTTAATTGATACATGAAAGTATTAATAGTGTTGTCTTGTGTGTGAGTAATGTGTATTGTAAAGTGTTATATACATAAACTTAAAGAGAGCTGCAATGCATAGTAAAATAAAGATATAACCCACTCATCATCCCCATGTGTTCTAGCTAGCAGGCCAAGTCACAGGAACAACGAGTCCCAGCACCGAAAGCGAGAACCCAGGAAAAGACTGCAGAGAACACAAGGACAGATAAATTACGTTACTCTACTATACCGGCACTACGAGCGAGCTGTAGTCTCTGGTACTACACTCGCTCCTGGCTCGGTAGGCAAATCAAGGCTAAGTCCTCGCCCCTCTACAGACAACTCCTGGGCATGGTCGGGCTCTTACACATGGCACTAGTCTAGTCACAAATTGGATGATGAGCTGGGCATATAACTCGTGAACATGTAGAACGTTCACCAACTATCCTCATCAAGAAGATCGCTGTTCACATTAACCCCTTAAATCTAATACATGTAAATATTTGCTTGTCCTAAGAGTAATACGAGAGGTGAGTGCTGAAACTCCTTTAGGACCTCAAGGGAAGGGTATGCATTTAAATAGAGAGAAGAATGAAATGAGAGTAATGTCGTCAGAGAGAAAGAGTGCAACCGTGAGAAATTGGGAGAGAGGGCAAGGGATGTTAGAATCTCAAAGGTTCTAGGCAACCTGGTCATAGAGCACACAGCGAGCCTCCAGGCAATGTGCTGTACGACAACATGGGCAGCCCAGGCAGCATAGGCAGGCGGCAATGTACTACCAACCCTGTCGCACCTAGCTATAAGCGCAGGGCTGCCAACCGGTCCATACGTCTGGCAGCGTGGCGCACCGCTACCCTCTCACTCTGAAGTCTAACTCACTCTCTCTCTTCTCATCATTACAAATAAGTCCCACACACAATACTTATAACTAATGATATAAAATAGAACTCGTTGACTCAGATGAAAACAAAATACATATTTATAATACTTATAGTACAACGGCTCACACAAACTAAGTTAGGAAACTTTACACAGACTACAGCCAAAGTTCCTGCCCTGACGATCCTAGCGAGAGTGGGGCATGACTGGGCGTTCTGTACAGCATGCTCATACTCGACATGCGTCACACCTCCCCCAAGATTTTACTTGCTCAACCCTGAGCTAAAATCTGATACACAGAACCCCATCAAGCCCCTCACACCTAGCGACCGCATGGCACTAAAACAAAGCTGAGTTTATCATCAAAACACATCTTATTAAAAAAAATTCACATTTTATAACTCCTCCCCAACAATAGCAAAAGACACAATATCATGCTCCCAGAGCGAGCTTGCAGCTCAGCCGTTTGATAGTTCGTGGACTACTCAAACTCTATAGGCTATGACAAACTTATACAATTATCTATATCAAAAAGAAAGAGTTTTTATATGATTTTTATATTTTAATATGTTTTTTTTCGGCTGCACTATAAGGGCAGCCTATTTTCTTCTATACCAAACGCTCAACTCCTGCTTTACGACCCAATACGCTGGGCTACAACCGCGAGCCAACAAGCACCAAGCGCAAAATACTATTCAAACTAAAGCAGGAGGCTACCCGTGTGTCAATCTACCCAGGATCATATACCCTTGAACGACCATCTGCAACCACGTTGTCACAACCGGCAATATGGCATATGTCCAGGTTATATACCAATAACCTTAGTGACCACCTGGTCAGCCTCATATTCCGATTGTGAAACTGGTCCAAGATCTTGAGAGGGTGATGATCTGGGTAAACTACAACGACCGGACCATAGGCTGGAACATAGACCTCGAAATGCCCCAGCGCATCATCGTCCTTTACAATTTCATTCATCAGGTTCTGAAGCGTGGCAGGTGCGTTCTTAAGCCCATAAGGCATTACGTTACATTGGTAGGTCTTGCCATCTACCACAAAACCACAAACTTGCTTAGCTCGGTCCGACAGGGGTACTTGCCAGTAGCCTTTTACAAGATCAATTTTAGTAAGGTACTTTGCATTCCCTATCTTGTCCACGCTGTCGTCAACTCGAGGCAAAGGGTAAGGGTTGGTAGTGGTCAAGCCATTTAGCCTACGAAAATCTATGCAGAACCGCACCTTGCCGTCAGGTTTTGGCTGCAACGTGACGGGTGATGTCCACTTCACATAACCTTCAGTGATCATCCCTCTCTCAACCATGTACTTTAACTCCTCCCGTAAAGCTGGCAACTTTACCGGGGGCACACGGTAGGGCACTGACTTGAAGGGCACATTATCACCGACGTCCACGTCGTGCGTTACCTGAGTAGTGAGACCTGGGTGTTCGGCGAAAACAGAGGGGTATGACCTGAACATGCCTAGGACAGCAGCACCCTGGTGCTCAGGCAGGTGACTTACAGCTTGCCTAGCCTCTTGTTCAGTATTCCCCGCCCACTGTTCCGCGGAAATGACACAGTCCCAGCTATCCTCCTCAGCAGCATGACTGTCCCCACCTCCTTCTCCACCCTGGCCGCTGCAGGCCAGCACAGGGACAGTGAGAGGCTCTGAGGGGCGTCTCACATACTCTTTCATGAGGTTAACATGACATAACTGATGTTTTTTCCTACGGTCAGGTGTTGCAACGAGATAATCAAGGTCGGACAGTTTCTTAGCCACCACATACGGCCCAATAAACTTGGCAGAAAGGGGGTGTCCAGGCAAAGGTAAAAGCAACATTACCTCCTGACCCACCGAAAACTCCCGAAGCTTCACCTTGGCGTCATACTGGTGCTTCATGACCGCCTGTGCATTAACCAAGTTATTACCTGCCGCTGCCATGCAACCTATAAGTCTCTCCCGGCTCTCAAGGATATATTTAAGTACAGACCCCGGCTTCTCTTCGCCCTCCCAGATCTCTTTCACCATACTTAAAGGTCCTCTCACATTATGGCCAAAGACTAGTTGATTTGGACTGAACCCCAGGCTCTCTCCTGGGACTTCACGTGCAGCGAACAGAACATACGGCAGACCCAAATCCCAATCAGTGTCATGTTCTGCACAGTAACAGCGTAGCATACTCTTCAGGGTCGAGTGCCACCGCTCCAAGACTCCCTGACTCTCGGGATGGTAGGCTGACGACACTACAGAACATATACCGTGCAACTGAAGGGTTTGCTTGAACAATTTGGATGTAAAATTGCTCCCCTGGTCTGACTGCACCTCACGTGGAAATCCATAACGGGAACAGAACAATAATAAGTTCTTAACAACTGCCTTTGCCGAGCCGTTTCTCATGGGGTATGCGTCCGGGTATCTCGTAGCCACATCCATGATTGTCAACAGGAATTTATTGCCACTACTAGTAGGCGGGAAAGGGCCAACCAAATCTACTACAACTTTGCTGAACGGAGGCCCGGTGACAGGTATGGGAAACAAAGGTGCCTTCGGAATTGTCTGGTTAGGCTTCCCCGTTGTCTGGCAGGTCGCACACCCAGCCACCCATGCACAGACATCAGCCTTGACCCCAGGCCACCAGAAAAACCTGCCCAATGCCGCCAATGTTTTTGTTACCCCCAAATGACCCGCCACCGGCACATCATGCGCCAGACACAATAAGGACTCTCTATACTTATTTGGAACAACCACCTGGTCTACTACCCTCGCACCGCCCTCCCACTTCGATTTGGGGTCTAGAAATCTGCGGTACAACATCCTGTTGAGCCTAAAGAAATCTCCCGGCTTCGCATCCCCATCTTCCTCCAACTCTATGGCACCATTGCTATAACGAGCTAGGCTAGCGTCTTGCAGCTGCTGCTCACTAATGTCCCTGGGCGTCAATGCATCAAGATGGTTTTGTAATAAGACATTACCCCGGCTAGTAGGCTCTACTGCCTTAGTGGCTCTCGCTACAGCTCTTGCCTCACGCGAAGTCTTACCCAACTCTGCCTTGTTACACACCATATCTGGGCCAGAGTCAACTCCCGTGTTTATTATAGGTCCAAGTACCGAATCACCGAGAAGTGCAGCAGAATCAATGTCCCTTTTCCTGCCCTTAGCAACCTTCTCCTGATCCTTCCTCCACTGTCCCCGAGGTTGAGTGCTAGGCTGTGCAGGAGCCGCAGAGCGAGATCGGGTTACCACACAGGCCATCTCATCCTGTTGGCACCTCCCAACCCATTCCCGATTCTCACCATCCACGTCGGCCGCCCTCTCGGCAACGACTAAGGGTGGAGTCCCGGAAGTGGGCACCGCAAAGTCGTTGCCGAGAAGAAGGTCGACGCCCTCAACTGGCAAACACTCAACGATCCCTACATCCAGCTCCCTGCACACCTCTCCCACTCTCAACTCCAACCTCACAAGTGGGTATGACCTCGTAGCATTTATACCCTGCACCACAACAACTCTGGCCGCATTTACCGGTTTCCCTGTGAAGTTCCTCAACAAAGTTTGCGAAGCCCCCGTATCCCTCAGCAAGTCAACCCTCCGTAGTTCACTCCCCCAGCTCACAAACCCGTGCCCCCGATGGCTACAGAAAGTGTCCCGGACAGGTGTCGAGCCTTCCGTTCGCTTCTTTACCGCGTGTGCCTCAGCTGCTGACAACCTACCCCGGGCAGTTGCTGCAGCCTTCAGAGACACACCGATACTGTGAACCAATGACACCGGCTTAGCGGGAGTGTTACTAGGGCACTCACGTGAATAATGGCCTAGCTTCTGACATTTGTAACATTTCACATCCCCAATGGGCTTCTTCCCTTGTGCGGGCGAAGAAGGGGCCTGACCTTTAGTAAACGGGAGAGGCTTGTGTTTGTAGGTGTTATTAGGTGCAATGCATTTAGTGTGGTTATGTGTGTCATAGGATTTGTTATTATCAAAAACTCTGGTGGGTGGGGTATAGCGCCCCTTCTGCCCTGACTCAGCCCTCTGAGCGGCACCGCAACCACGAATCAATGATAATCTGAGGTCTGCCATCTTGGCAGCCTCCTCTACTGTCTTGGGACATTTTTCCTTAATGTTCAGCGTTAGATCGGTTCCAGTACATTTGTAAAACTGTTCCAGATAGAAAAGTTGCTTAATTTCCTCAGCCGACTCTGCGTGCTCGGACCGAAACCAGTTATTACCTGCATCTGTTAAGTCCCGTGCGTGCTCCATAAAACTGACGTCGCTCTTCTTATTCACGCCACGGAACTTCAATCTATAAGTTTCGGGTTGCAGTTCGTAGGCCCGGAGCACAGCCTCCTTCACCAGTCCATACACTACACTCTCGTCCAGTGACAGTGCATCGTAGGCTTTCAACCCCTTACCCACTAGACGTGATGAAACTAATGCTGCCCATTTAACCTCCGGCCAGTCATACTCACGACACTTCTTTTCGAAACGAGCAAAAAACTCAGTCACTGCTGTCTCATCAAATGCGGGTACTAACTTAATTAAATGCGAAAGTGAGTCTGTAACCCGGTGCCCACCACCGAGATGACGCCCTGTGGTCTCTACTCTAGACTTCTCGACATCCATTTCAGCCTGGTACCCCTGATTGGCTTGGATTCTAGCAACCTCTATGCGTTCTATACTAGCCTGTTGTATCTGAGTCTCCTGCAGCTTAATCCGTTCTATACTAGCCTGTTGTATCTGAGTCTCCTTCAGCTTAAACTTAGCTAGTTCTAGCTGAAATAACATCTCAGGAGACAGGCCTGGGGGGGGAGAGCACAAAATGGGGGATCCACACCGAGACGTGTTTACGGGTAAGCCAGCTTGCCCTTGAGAACCCTCCTGCTGCATCGTGCTAAGACTCGCTGGCTGAGGGCCCAACTCAGGGGTAGAGTGGAATGGAGGCTTGGAGGGAACCCCCCAAGACCCCACTCCACCCACCGCCCCATCGCCATCACCCAACAAACATGCCACCAAATTCTTCTTGGGCCAACTGTCAGGACAGTCCCGCCCCAAAACCGTGGCTAAACAGCGAAGACCGTAACAATCAATAGCCTGCAGGCGCTGTTCGGTCAAAGGTGTCTGCAAAAATGCCCGGGCATCCCTCTCTCCACTTATAACACTCCCCTCCCTAAACATTTGTTGTACTTGCTGGTTACTAGGCTGTACCGTGTTATCCTCCCCCGTAAATGATGAGTCATTAGACATAGTGCTGGTTATACAATTGCTGTTCATAAAAAAAAAGAAGTGCTTATTACTAATTGCAGTCTCGACTCACAAAATGTTAAAGATGCTTGAATGACTCTACTCTAGACACCCCCAACGAAACAATCTGCAAGTCCACCAATACAATAATGACACAATAAAAATTCCTCCAATATGCAAGAAAATTCTAGCCAGCTCTACTAGGTAGCATAGAATAGTTCTCCAAAAAACATGTGATAGGATACTACTGAATCTTGTGCAAGGTCGCCATTTTGTTACGGCTGGATCGGCAATACATATTCGGGATTCTTGATCGTAGGACAGAAATGGCTTATGTGACAACGACACGCTCGATTCCAGTCCCAAATACTATATGCTCCAGACAACAAAAGCACCAACGCCCTACAGAGTTATCGTCTATGGTAACGAGGTACCTTAACTCGGCGAAAGTGTACAACAGGGGTAGGCTATGAGGCTAAACTCCCTCAGACATTTATAGGTTACGTTATGACTAAAGAAATGCAATACTCAAGAAACTACGTTAATATTAAGCCTCTAATAATGTAGAATAGAAGCAGGCTAAAGGTATGACAGTGAAATGCTAAATGACAAATGTACACGCCTACTTGAAAGCGCGTGCACTAGAATAACTGTCCCCTACTAACATGCACTAGCATGTAGCATACAAGATGTTCATGATCCAGTAGATACCTAATAATACACATGGAAGGAACATAAATAGTAGTCACTTATTGTAATAATGAATCTATACTTGGAATAACTAAAGGTTGCAGGCAACAGTACTGCGCCGGTAGCCTACTACCGCATAGGCTACTTCGCTTCTCTCACTCTGTCTCCCCTCTGAGTCTGTATGCGCCCTACGCAACAGAACTCCGGACACAGCAGCAAAACGACAGTGCAGTTAATTGATACATGAAAGTATTAATAGTGTTGTCTTGTGTGTGAGTAATGTGTATTGTAAAGTGTTATATACATAAACTTAAAGAGAGCTGCAATGCATAGTAAAATAAAGATATAACCCACTCATCATCCCCATGTGTTCTAGCTAGCAGGCCAAGTCACAGGAACAACGAGTCCCAGCACCGAAAGCGAGAACCCAGGAAAAGACTGCAGAGAACACAAGGACAGATAAATTACGTTACTCTACTATACCGGCACTACGAGCGAGCTGTAGTCTCTGGTACTACACTCGCTCCTGGCTCGGTAGGCAAATCAAGGCTAAGTCCTCGCCCCTCTACAGACAACTCCTGGGCATGGTCGGGCTCTTACACATGGCACTAGTCTAGTCACAAATTGGATGATGAGCTGGGCATATAACTCGTGAACATGTAGAACGTTCACCAACTATCCTCATCAAGAAGATCGCTGTTCACATTAACCCCTTAAATCTAATACATGTAAATATTTGCTTGTCCTAAGAGTAATACGAGAGGTGAGTGCTGAAACTCCTTTAGGACCTCAAGGGAAGGGTATGCATTTAAATAGAGAGAAGAATGAAATGAGAGTAATGTCGTCAGAGAGAAAGAGTGCAACCGTGAGAAATTGGGAGAGAGGGCAAGGGATGTTAGAATCTCAAAGGTTCTAGGCAACCTGGTCATAGAGCACACAGCGAGCCTCCAGGCAATGTGCTGTACGACAACATGGGCAGCCCAGGCAGCATAGGCAGGCGGCAATGTACTACCAACCCTGTCGCACCTAGCTATAAGCGCAGGGCTGCCAACCGGTCCATACGTCTGGCAACCACCCCCCCCCCCCCCGGCAGCGTGGCGCACCGCTACCCTCTCACTCTGAAGTCTAACTCACTCTCTCTCTTCTCATCATTACAAATAAGTCCCACACACAATACTTATAACTAATGATATAAAATAGAACTCGTTGACTCAGATGAAAACAAAATACATATTTATAATACTTATAGTACAACGGCTCACACAAACTAAGTTAGGAAACTTTACACAGACTACAGCCAAAGTTCCTGCCCTGACGATCCTAGCGAGAGTGGGGCATGACTGGGCGTTCTGTACAGCATGCTCATACTCGACATGCGTCACAATATTATATACCGGTACCTTCTTTTATATATACCGGTACCGGTACCTCTTTATATAATATACCGGTACCGGTACCTTCTTTATATTATATACCGGTACCGGTATATACCTTCTTTACATTATATACCGGTACCGGGTACCTTCTTTACATTATATACGTACCGGTACTTTCTTTATATATATACCGGTACCGGTACCTGCTTTATATTATATACCGGTACCTTCTTTATTATATACCGGTACCGGTATATACCTTCTTTACATTATATACCGGTACCGGTACCTTCTTTACATTATATACCGGTACCGGTACCTCTTTATATTATATACCGGTACCGGTACCTTCGTTATATTATATACCGGTACCGGTACCTTCTTTATATTATATACCGGTACCGGTACCTTGCTTAACATTATATACTGGTACCGGTACCTTCTTTATATTATATACCGGTACCGGTACCTTCTTTATATTATATACCGGTACCTTCTTTATAATATAAGTACTTCTTAAGTTAAATACCGGTACCAGGACCTTCTTTACATTTATATACCGGTACCGTACCTTCTTTATATTATATACCGGTACCGGTACCTTCTTTATATTATATACCGGTACCGTAACCTTCTTGACATTATATACCGGTACCGGTACCTTCTTTACATTATATACCGGTACCGGTACCTTCTTGATATAATATACCGGTACCGGTACCTTCTTTATATTATATACCGGTACCTTCTTTATATTATATACCGGTACCGTACCTTCTTTACATTATATACCGGTACCGGTACCTTCTTTAATATTATATACCGGTACCGGTATATACCTTCTTTACATTATATACCGGTACCGGTACCTTCTTTACATTATATACCGGTACCGGTACCTTCTTTATATTATATACCGGTACCGGTACCTTCTTTTATATTATATACCGGTACCGGTACCTTCTTTATATTATATACCGGTACCGGTACCTTCTTTACATTATATACTGGTACCGGTACCTTCTTTATATTATATACCGGTACGTACCTTCTTATATTATATACCGGTACCTTCTTTATATTATATACCGGTACCAGTACCTTCTTTACATTATATACCGGTACCGGTACCTTCTTTATATTATATACCGGTACCGGTACCTTCTTTATATTATATACCGGTACCGGTACCTTCTTTACATTATATACCGGTACCGGTACCTTCTTTACATTATATACCGGTACCGGTACCTTCTTTACATTATATACCGGTACCGGTACCTTCTTGATATTATATACCGGTACCGGTACCTTCTTATATTATATACCGGTACCTTCTTTATATTATATACCGGTACCGGTACCTTCTTTACATTATATACCGGTACCGGTACCTTCTTTTAATATATACCGGTACCGGTACCTTCTTTATATTATATAACGGTACCGGTACCTTCTTTACATTATATACCGGTACCGGTACCTTCTTTATATTATATACCAGTACCGGTACCTTCTTTATATTATATACCGGTACCGGTACCTTCTTTATATTATATACCGGTACCGGTACCTTCTTTATATTATATACCGGTACCGGTACCTTCTTTATATTATATACCGGTACCGGTACCTTCTTTATATTATATACCGGTACCTTCTTTATATTATATACCGGTACCGGTACCTTCTTTATATTATATACCGGTACCGGTACCTTCTTTATATTATATACCAGTACCGGTACCTTCTTTAACACCCTTCATTGTTTACAGTACACCATATTCAAATGGTTGTTTATAAACTTTTTTTATTGTTTTATTATTTTCCTCCCTAGACCTCCATCAAGCTTTAAAAACACCTCCCCAAGACCCTCCTTCAAGATAAACACCTCCCCAAGACCCTCCTTCAAGATAAACACCTCCCCAAGACCTCCTTCAAGATAAACACCTCCCCAAGACCCTCCTTCAAGATAAACACCTCCCCAAGATCCTCCTTCAAGATAAACACCTCCCCAAGACCCTCCTTCAAGATAAACACCTCCCCAAGACCCTCCTTCAAGATAAACACCTCCCCAAGACCCTCCTTCAAGATAAACACCTCCCCAAGACGCTCCTTCAAGATAAACACCTCCCCAAGACCCTCCTTCAAGATAAACACCTCCCCAAGACCCTCCTTCAAGATAAATTTGTAAATTTTTCGAAAGAAAAATGTACCGACCGAATGCCGATTCCTCTTAAATTGCAGGCTCGCTACCGCTCGCCAGGAAAAAATCGACACCTTAATGACACGACAAGTCTTAATATTGACAAAGAAATGGGGCGAAAGTTCTTAAAATCCCCAAATTAATAAGAACATAAGAACATAAGAAAATGGGAGTCTGCAGAAGGCCGATTGGCCTAAGCAAGGCAGATCCCTGTTGAGGGATCCCAGATAATGAGTCGAACGTCTTAAAATCTGAATACTACTGGGGCTAAACATGAGGAAGAAGGTGGGACCATAAAATCTCCCCATCTCCCCCTAATATAATAAAGCTGCAGGCGCGAGTGGAGGCTAATCAAGGTAGAGTGCCTGAGGCGCCCATGTGACAAGATAGGCTAAGTAAAGTGGCTTGTCCAACACTGAGAGAGAGAGAGAGAGAGAGAGAGAGAGAGAGAGAGAGAGAGAGAGAGAGAGAGAGAGAGTAAGAGTAGGAGGGGGGGGGGTTTATTGGACAATAATATACATAATAATACAGCACTATGAATCCTTCCTATATTATATTTTGGCTGTCATTAGACAATATATTTTGGCTGTCATTAGACAATATATTTTGGCTGTCATTAGACAATATATTTTAGAATAAAAAGGTCCTGTGGAAGTGAAAATGTTAATCGAGATGGTATTAACCCTTTACTTCCTACAGGTCTTTCTTGAACTATATAAAATAGTCTAATGGTAGCCAGAATAAATGTAAAACAACGCTAGGCCTATCATAAGGAAGGGGTTAAATGAAAGAATGCAGGTTGTGCAGCGATACCAAAATCTTTCATTGAACAATTACTGTAAACATGCTTTACATAGGTCATTATGACGTACTTTACTTTTCCATTGTAAGAAATGTTATGCTTGAAACACTGTATATCAATAAAATCCTAAATGTGCGTTTCAAAGGTTGTAATGAGGGATTTGCAAAACCATTATGGTGGGTTCACACATTCACGTATATTGCTCCCGTCAGTTGTAAACGAAGGTATATTGGTAGTTGGCAACCGATTACGTAAAACGTAATGGCATAATACGCAAAACTTAAATGAAATTACGGCCAGTCGGGGGGGTACTCACGCATGGCGCGAGTAGAAACGAGTAGCCCACGTGGGTCGGGAATGTTGTGGGTGCGGCCAAGGCCGCGCGGTTGTTGATTCGAGTTTAATCAGGAACGTGGCTCGCCCTCACGTATGTCAAAAGACGGGAAAAGTTACGACCGACCTGGCCACCACTGTCGTCTGACCAGAGCAGCCTCGTCAGACGTAGCAGCTACCATGTCAGACGAGAGCTGCTCTCCTCCATCGTAGAATGTTCTCGTCGAACGTGGAAGTATGCGTGCGTTTGGCAACGCCGCCGCACTGCGTGTTGCCGGGAAGACGCGGCAATGTCGTACGGGGGGGGGTATATAAGGACAGCGGGAGTTACTGCCGTCATACCTCACACCACACCACGACGACCAACACCATCCCTGCTACTCTGCCACCCTGCCTGCCACCCTGCCACCCTCTGCACGCTGCCCTGTCCTGCCCTGTCACCATGGCTACCAAGGCTACCAAGAGAAGTATGAAGAAGACGTCTTCAATCTCACCACCTGGCCCCACGCCTGCAACCTCGCCTGTCCCCTTGACGCCTGCAACCTCGCCTGTCCCCTCGACCTCTGCAACCTCACCGCCTGTCCCCTCGTCGTCTGGAACATCGCCGATTAACACCTCTGACGGTGAAGTGTTAATGAATATACCCGACGATGATGGAGAGGTGTTGGACGTTGAGGAAAGTGAGGAAAACCCCGACGAAGTTGACCAGGAACAGGGACAGGATCAGCCAACACAACCAACAAAACGGCGCCGGAAGAGCACCAACATTATCCTGACGGAGGCGCAGGAGCGTATGTTGGGAGACTGGCTGGAGCAGGATGTGCCTTATCTGTATGATAAGGGTGATAACTGCCACAAAGAGAAGGAGCACATCGACCATCTTTGGGCGGAGAAGGCAGCCAGTCTGGACCCCCCCATCACCGCCTCGGAATTGTTAACATGGTTCACCTCTCTCCGCTCCAAGTTTGGCAGGCTCACCAAGGACAAGAGTGGTGAGGGGGCCAAGAGGTTGACTGAGAGGGAGAAGTGGATACTGACCATCTTCCACTTCCTCAAGCCCCACATCGTGCGACAGAAGAAGCCCCGGAATCTGGGTATGCCTCAGGTACGTTTATATTTGCTTGTTTCCCAACACTTTCACTATTAATTCGTCAACAACATCAATACTTTCCTGGCGAGCGATAGCAAGCCAAGAGTTTTTGCGTCCTCAGGACACGATTTATTTTTTTCTGAAATATTTTGTTTATGTGCCTTTATTTTTGTAAAATTATCTTGTTCACTTAATTCTATAATTACCTTAAATTTTGGTTAATGAAACACATAATAACACACAGAAGTTTATTAATTTTATTTAAAGGTTACAAAGATGAATGGTTATGTTGATTGGTATTTAACAGTTCATAAATAATTAACATGTTACTAATTATACATTCATGTCTCAACAGTCTGCTGCCCAAGCTGCCGAACCTTCTCCTGTGTGTGGACCTCTGCCTGATGACCCCGCCCCAGCAGACGCCGATGAGGATGACCAAGCAGCCGGCAGTCAGGAGAACACCACCCCAGGCCATCTCCACGCGGAGGGCGAAGCAGGGGAAGCCTCCTGGTGCTGTTCCTGCAGCCCACGGATCCGGAACCCTGAGCAAGTGAGTAGAGGAAATATTAGTTTCAAAATAGCATACAATAACTTTCAACATATTGGCTTCCCAGAATACCACATAATTTTGTGTAATAATGTTTCTTGTGTTGTGTAAAGGTGCAAGTCTTCTCTTTTTCCATATTGGAAACAATAACTTTGAAGATTTTAGGCTTCCCAGAATACCACATAATTTTATTTGTTAACGTTCATAATTGGTTATTTATTGAAATATGTTATGTTTCGTGTGTTTAATGTTCTCTTGTTCCTTACATAGTTCCCTTACCAGGTCCTTGCCACTGCGGAGCAGGTGGCAGAACCCTGGCTGGGGTTGCTGATTTGGTGGAGGACCCCGAACTCCAGTATTGGCGCGCCTCCATGGATGTCTTGGCAAAGGACTGTGTGGGGTTGCCGGCAAAATTTAAAAATCCATTCAAGAGTGAGCTCATGGCAGCCCTACACAGGTTCAAGACTGCCTTTGAGGAGGGAGTCACCAGTGTTGGTCCGGACCTCATGCTGCATGCCATAAGAAATTATGGCATTCCGGCGCCACAACCTCAACCTCAACCAACCGCTACTGTAATGTACCAGGGGACTCCGACAATCACACTGCCTCAATCAGTGTTGCCAAAGCCTGCTCCTACGTACGTGCTACCTGCACACCAGGTTGCAGCACTGCAATCGTTGCTGATGCGGCCGCCCCAGTCGGCAACACCCCCTCCCACATTCCACCCACCTACTGCCTCCACACCAACGCACTTAGACCTCTCGCAGTTGAGCTCCCAGTTTGGGCTTGGGAACACAAGCTTCAACTTAGAAAACTATCTGGCTGCATCCTCACCTGCACCTTCGAACCCAGCTACGCCGGCACCAAACATTGATCCCCAACAGACCCTGGAGACCCCCAAGAAACAACCCAGCCTGGAGACCCCAAAGATGTTATAATTTTATGATATATTTTATAATGAAAGATGTATTAAAAATAAAAAATAAAAATAGTGATGACGTGTGTTTATCATTCCAATTTTGTAGCTAAAGTATTTATTAATAAGGTGACAAATGAAATATATCCTGAAGGTAATAAAAAAGAAAAGACTAATTGAAAAAAAAATTACTGATAATATGGTTAATAATAAATATGAAAAATCATGGAAAATAAAATAAAATAAACAGTACAAAACAAATGAAACATTGAAACAATTAACAACGTGATTGAAATATAACACTAAAAGATAAAGATAAAGTAAGCAGGGAACTATTAAAGTACTTAAAGGAAAATTGAAACTATACAATACAAAATACATGGAAAAACCTACAAACTTTACAAAACATCAAAAGTAACTTATAAAACTACAATACTTACCAAACTGGCAAAAACTCTATAACAATTTTTTAAGATGAAACTGAAATATACAGAAAAATATAAAATAAACAGGGAAAACCCTCACTCACCTAAATACGGTCATCCTGCCAACCCACAGATCCTTGAGGGGAAGAGAAGTATCTCTTGAGGTAGTCCCGTTGCTCTTTGGCAAGCCTGGTTGCAGTGTTGCGGGACCCAGGGGGCATGTTTCTTTCTACAGGTGGGTCAGTCCTCCAGAGGCCAGGTATGAGTTCGTGGGTGTCTGGGTCCTCTTGATCTACCTCTGCTCGGGGTGGGTTTCGTCCTCGTAGGATGTTGTGCAGAATGCATGAGGCCAACACAACAACCTCTGCACGCTCAGGTTTCATAGATATGGGAGTGTGCAAAACCCGGAAGCAGTTAGCAAGAATGCCAAAGGCGTTCTCTACCACCCGGCGGCCCCTGCTGAGTCTGTAGTTGTAGATCCGTTCAGGTTTCGAGAGGAATCGTTGGGGGTAGGGCTTCATCATGTAGGGGCGCAGAGGGAATGCATCATCCCCTACCAAGAAGTAGTCCGTGGGTGGTCCATTGTGATCGGTAGAGATGACCTCGGGGGGGGGGGGGGGGGGGGGGGGGGGGGCAGTTTGGCAGTCTGTGTTTCAAGCAACTTACACAGAGGGGTTTGTGCAAAGCCACCACCATCAGACTCTGATCCTATGGCCCCAACGTCGACGTAGATGAATTTGTAGTTGGAGTCAACAATTGCCAACAGGACAATGGAAAAAAACTTCTTGTAGTTGAAGTAATATGTGCCACCAAAGGAGGGGTTGCGGATCCGTATGTGTTTGCCATCAATGGCTCCCACACAATGCGGCAGGTTCCATCGTTCCTCAAAGCCGCTGGCAACCTCCTTCCATTCATCAGGCGATTGTGGCGTTTTGAGCTCCTGATCTCCGTAGACAGAGATGATGGCCTGGCATGTGTCTGGAACAATTTGGCTGATGGTGTTGTGGGCAACACGAAAGTTGTATTGCAGGCTCTTATACGAATCACCCGTAGCGAGGAAACGTAGGGTGATGGCCACCCGCAGCCCAGGAGGAATGGGTTTTTGCCAGAACGTAGGTTTCCTCTGAATGATGGGCGTGACACGTTCCACAATCTCATCAAATAGTTGTTTGTCTACCCGGGTGAAGTTCTTGTACAGTAGTGGACATTCTCTGGCCAACTCTTGCATGAGGTTCTCATAATGGCCATGTTCAGGCCTCCGTTGTAGATATGGCCACACCCACACTGTCCTCTTGGTCCTTTTCTTCTTCACTTGTTCCTCTTGATGGATGGAGTTTGCTATTGCAAGTAGTTTTAAGACAACTATGTAGGCAATGATGCATTGTATGAGCCGCGTGTTATGCCAAATCTCCGGTTTGATTAAGGAGTTCACATATTTGAACTCCTCCAGGATGAATTCCGTAATGTTTGTTCATGGTGCAGAGGAATGAGTGGGAATGGGAAAGGTGTGGCCATTCATGCCCTTTTGTACTTCCCAGATAGCAACCCCGACAGACGTGGTTGACAAAGACTGTCTTTGTCTGTGTTTGGGTCAGACGGGTTGTGCCTACGATTGGCCGGAACCGGTCCAGGTACGACCTAACAAATCCCACGACGTGCGGCCTCAGCTACGCCGGTCTTGTGGGGGTGTGGCATGGGCGTGGCCTGTGTTCCCGCAAATCGGGCAGCCCATGAGGTTGAACGGGGCTATGCCTACGCACGTCGCAAACACGTACGTAGTTCAATACGCCTCCATTACGTCTGACGTAACACTGGCCCCGTTACGCTACGTCTGTCGGGAAGTGCAATAGACGTGGAAGAACGGGCGTTCATCGGCAGAAACTACTCGCGTCTTTGCGATACGCCGGACGGGAGCTGACGGGAGCAATATACGTGAATGTGTGAACCCACCATTAGGTGTCTCCCCCCATTACCACGTACTACCTAAAGACACCGAGAGATAAATCCACTATCTATTATTTAATTTAATTGATACTATATAATATGTACAATATGTTTGAGGATGAATAGCAGACCCTCGTCACCTTCAACTATTGGGACCTGTGGTCAAACCTTTAGGTCCCAATAGTAGAATATACTGTGGGTTAGGGATGCCATCTTTCATTGGCCCTCGGTATCCTTGTACATACATAAACATTATAAATGTATTGGAATATAGATTAATAGATTCACAAAGCAAAAAACAACAACAACACACACACTAGTCGTATCTGTAAACACGGGGTGATACCTGGTAGATCTGTCCCCCAATCCAGTATTACACGAAAGGAAACGTAGGTTACCTAAATCACTGGTCTCGATATTTCTTCACTAATTTAAAACTATACAAAATATGTAAATAAGTCTGGTATCTGTGTGTATATGCGTTTGAATAATTTTGCATTTAATGTTCACTCGTAGCCCTAAGGATGAGTATATACAATGTCATAATTTAGATACAGCACAATACTAATTAGTCTACCATAACTACAGTGTCACATGAATCCGAAAAGGTACCTGAGCTCAATATATACGCAGTAGCAGTGTTTACTAGAGTCGTAGAATAAGGCGTTAACCAATCTAAAATTATAGTTTGCCTATAGACGGACCAAACTGTAATATTACTCCATCATGATAGCCAAAAAATACTGTTGGCTTGTTGTTTCAGTATGGTTTGAATCCTAACCGCCAAATACTGTTGGCTTGTTGTTTCAGTATGGTTTGAATCCTAACCGCCAAATACTGTTGGCTTGTTGTTTCAGTATGGTTTGAATCCTAACCGCCAAATACTGTTGGCTTGTTGTTTCAGTATGGTTTGAATCCTAACCGCCAAATACTGTTGGCTTGTTGTTTCAGTATGGTTTGAATCCTAACCGCCAAATACTGTTGGCTTGTTGTTTCAGTATGGTTTGAATCCTAACCGCCAAATACTGTTGGCTTGTTGTTTCAGTATGGTTTGAATCCTCACCGCCAAATACTGTTGGCTTGTTGTTTCAGTATGGTTTGAATCCTAACCGCCAAATACTGTTGGCTTGTTGTTTCAGTATGGTTTGAATCCTAACCGCCAAATACTGTTGGCTTGTTGTTTCAGTATGGTTTGAATCCTCACCGCCAAATACTGTTGGCTTGTTGTTTCAGTATGGTTTGAATCCTCACCGCCAAATACTGTTGGCTTGTTGTTTCAGTATGGTTTGAATCCTAACCGCCAAATACTGTTGGCTTGTTGTTTCAGTATGGTTTGAATCCTAACCGCCAAATACTGTTGGCTTGTTGTTTCAGTATGGTTTGAATCCTAACCGCCAAATACTGTTGGCTTGTTGTTTCAGTATGGTTTGAATCCTAACCGCCAAATACTGTTGGCTTGTTGTTTCAGTATGGTTTGAATCCTAACCGCCAAATACTGTTGGCTTGTTGTTTCAGTATGGTTTGAATCCTAACCGCCAAATACTGTTGGCTTGTTGTTTCAGTATGGTTTGAATCCTCACCGCCAAATACTGTTGGCTTGTTGTTTCAGTATGGTTTGAATCCTAACCGCCAAATACTGTTGGCTTGTTGTTTCAGTATGGTTTGAATCCTAACCGCCAAATACTGTTGGCTTGTTGTTTCAGTATGGTTTGAATCCTCACCGCCAAATACTGTTGGCTTGTTGTTTCAGTATGGTTTGAATCCTCACCGCCAAATACTGTTGGCTTGTTGTTTCAGTATGGTTTGAATCCTAACCGCCAAATACTGTTGGCTTGTTGTTTCAGTATGGTTTGAATCCTAACCGCCAAATACTGTTGGCTTGTTGTTTCAGTATGGTTTGAATCCTAACCGCCAAATACTGTTGGCTTGTTGTTTCAGTATGGTTTGAATCCTAACCGCCAAATACTGTTGGCTTGTTGTTTCAGTATGGTTTGAATCCTAACCGCCAAATACTGTTGGCTTGTTGTTTCAGTATGGTTTGAATCCTAACCGCCAAATACTGTTGGCTTGTTGTTTCAGTATGGTTTGAATCCTCACCGCCAAATACTGTTGGCTTGTTGTTTCAGTATGGTTTGAATCCTAACCGCCAAATACTGTTGGCTTGTTGTTTCAGTATGGTTTGAATCCTCACCGCCAAATACTGTTGGCTTGTTGTTTCAGTATGGTTTGAATCCTCACCGCCAAATACTGTTGGCTTGTTGTTTCAGTATGGTTTGAATCCTAACCGCCAAATACTGTTGGCTTGTTGTTTCAGTATGGTTTGAATCCTCACCGCCAAATACTGTTGGCTTGTTGTTTCAGTATGGTTTGAATCCTCACCGCCAAATCTAGTCGGTTGTGATTGTTTACAAATGGTGGGTGAAAGTGTAAAACCTTTAAATAAATAATATATGCAATATGGTGGCTATATGAATAGTAATATGGCAAGACTCTCCTAACAGTGAACGTGACCAGGGAAGAGCTTCTCCATGTTACCCTTTAACCCTTTCACGCATTTATGACGCAGAGGTTGCCAGATTAGCAATAAGAAATAGAGTTCTCTCACTCTTATAATTACCTCTCCAAGATTAGTTTTCTGGCCACAGCTAACTCAAAGACAACTGCAGAGGTTAAAGAAACTAAACTAAAGGTTTCTAAATACCCCTGATGGTAACAAAGGCTTTAAAGTATCCCCAATAGGCTCAAAATCGCGTCATATGTCGGAGAGGGTTAACTGACCTGCTCTTCCTCACTGGCCGTCCTTGTCTGACCTCCACCTGTCATGTCACACACCCACACATACACACCACACACACGTACTGATACACATACACACATATAACCATATAGCCTACACACAACAAACACGCCATGCACACACACAAACTACTGCAGAAGAGAAGCAAGAAAGACATAAAAAGATATGGCTTTCCTAATAGAATCGTTGACGAGTGGAATAAGTTACCGAAAGAAGTGGTGTGCTCAAAGTATTAATTAATTTAAACGAAAGTATGATCAATTTATAGCAAACGGGACAGTATGAGATTAATCTCAATCCTATAAAACACAATTAGGTGTAAAAACAACAACAACAACACACACATACATATTATCCACACAAAAACACGCAAACTTACACATAACAGACACAAACACACCACACATTTTTTTTTTTTTTTTTTTTTTCTATGTGATTGAGGGAGGCAAAAGGCATAACTGCCTATAGCGAGTGCCTCCCCCATAGTTGAAAGAGTGACAGGGCCAAAATCAAGGGACGTTTGAGCCAAAATGCCTGGACACACGGAGTTTGAAGCAATTTAAGTCATAGGAAGAGGGAAAGACTGATTCTGGGAGAGAGTTCCAGAGCTCAGATGTTGAGTAGAAGAAAGTTTGAGAGTAACGTTTCACTCTTGGGTTGGAGAGTTGCACAGAGTAGGGGTGGGATTGAGTTGCAAGACGGGTACCACGTGCCCTACGTAAAGGAGGTGGTATGCACTGGGATAGCTCTGAGGAACACTGATTATTATAGTAGCGATAGAATAGCGAGAGAGATGCAACATTGCGGCGGAGAGAGAGAGATTGCAGAGAGTTGGTGAGTGGACGGGAGTTAATGATACGAAAGGCCTTCCTTTCAACTTTGTCTAGGAGAGCGGTGTGAGAGGAACCTCCCCACACATGTGAACAATACTCAATACAAGGGCGCACTATGCCCCTGTACAGAGCAAGAAGCTGTGCAGGGGAAAAGAACCCCCTAAGGCGATTGAGCACACCCAGCTTCTGGGAGGCTGCCTTAGCAAGACTGGTAATATGGTCCTTCCAAATGAGAGCAGAAGAAAAAGAGACACCAAGAATATTGAGAGAAGATGAAGGGTTGATTTTTGTATTGTTGAAGAATAAGGGATAGTCCGCTGGGAGATCCTGACGGGTAGATAGATGGAGAAATTGGGTTTTGGAAGCATTAAAGTTAACAAGGTTTTCTCTGCCCCAATTGGAAATAGTATTTAGATCAGAATTTAAGAGTTCTATGGCTTCATTACGTTTGTCGTTGAGGGATTGCTGGCTGGGGCGTTCTGAAAAACTAATGGAGTAGTGTAAGGTTGAGTCGTCTGCGTATGAATGGATGGGAATTAAGGTACAGTTAAGGAGATCATTTATAAAAATTAGAAAGAGAATAGGAGATAGGACAGAGCCCTGAGGAACACCGGAGTTTATAGGGTGAGGAAGTGAACAATGGCCGTCCACAACCGCAGCTATGGAACGGCCGGAAAGGAAATTAGAGACAAAGGCACAGATGGAGGGATAGAAACCGAAGGAGGGTAGTTTAGAAATTAAAGATTTATGCCAGACTCTATCGAAGGCTTTCGATATGTCTAGTGCAATAGAAAAAGTCTCACCGAAGTCCCGAAAGGAGGATGACCAAGAGTTAGTAAGATATGAAAGAAGATCACCAGTAGAGCGACCCTTAAGGAAGCCATACTGGCGATCTGAGAGCAGATTATGAGAAGAGAAATGCTTAAGAAATTTGGAAGCAAGAATAGTTTCAAAAACTTTAGAAAGACAAGAGATAAGAGCAATTGGACGATAGTTGGAGGGTTGAGAGCGGTCACCCTTCTTTGGGACAGGTTGAATGTGAGCAAACTTCCAGCATGAAGGGAAGACGTTAGAGGATAGACAGAGACGAAAGAGTTTGCCTAGGCAGGGAGTCAGCACGGAAGCACAGTTTTTGAGAACAACAGGAGGAACACCGTCCGGACCGTACGCCTTATTAGTGTTAAGCCCAGAGAGGGAAGAAAGTACATCTTTAGAAGAGATTAGGATATTAGGCATAAGTAAGAGAGAGGAGGGCGGAGAGGGAGGAATAGCACCGGAATCATCCAAGGTGGACTTTCTAGCAAAAGTTTGAGCGAAGAGTTTAGCTTTGTCAGAGGAAGAAGTGATGGTTGTGCCATCAGAGTGGGAAAGGGGAGGGAAAGACGAGGAAGAGAAATTGTTGGAGAGGTTTTTGGCTAGATGCCAGAAAGCTTGGGAAGAGCTAGAGTTGGATAGTTCAGTGCATTTATTATTGATGAAAGAGTGTTTGGCAAGTCGAAGAACAGATTTGGCTTGATTCCGGGCAGAAACATATGAAGAATGAGAGTCTTGAGTTTTAAGGCGTCGGTACCGTTTGAATGCTTCCTCCTTATTGCGGACAGCAGTAGAACAGGCGTGAGTAAACCAAGATTTTTTAGCATTAGTCTGAGAGAAAGAGAATGGAATGTATGCTTCCATGCCCGATAGGATTACCTCGGTAATGCGTTCAGCACTCTCCGAGGGTCCCCGGCCATGGAAGCAGAAATCAGTCCATGGGAAATCAAAGAAGTACTGCCGAAGAGCCTCCCAGTCGGCAGCGCCAAAGTGCCACAAGCGCCGCCGGCTAGGAGGATCGGGTGGCTGTACTGGAGAGATAGGACAGGTGACAGAGATAAGTTTATGGTCGGAGGAGCCCAAAGGAGAGAAAAGATCGACAGTATAAGAAGAAGGGTTAGAAGTTAGAAACAGGTCAAGAATGTTGGGCCGATCTCCGATGCGATCCGGGATACGGGTGGGTTGCTGAACTAACTGCTCTAGGTCATTTAGGATAGAAAAGACGTAGGCTTGTTCACCAGGTGGATCAGTAGTGAGAGAGGAGAGCCATTGGCGGTGGTGAACGTTTACATACGTTTACATACAGACAGACAGATACTCACTCCGCCGTCCTTGCCTCACCTTCACCTGTCACGAGTCAGACTGTCCTGTCATATCATATGACACTCGCGGCAGGTCGATGGTAGCCTGGGTTCACTTGTATACACCGAGTCAAATACCAAAGGCTCGTCGCCAACCTTCATGGACACTAGAGAAGTTTAAAAAGGATATCACATCACATAATCACTCTTAGTTGTTCCCTAAAATTACCCAGGACTTATCAAGAACTCTCAAAAACAAAACTAAAAGTGATGAAAAGTTAAATGGGAAGTTTTCAGGGATTGGAAAGGGACCAGGCAACAGGAGGTGAAACAAAGGATAGTGTTAGTAAGTAGACATTGTACAGTCTACGACAGAACTGCTGTCATGGCCTGAGGCAATGTGTTAGTTCACTTATCTTTTAATAGATGGCCCTTTAATCGCTTCTAATAAAAGGGGCGGGGTTAATATAGAGGTTGGAAGGAGGAGGAGTCAAACGTGTGTGTCTGTGTGTGTGTGTGTTCTGGAACAGCACTCAGAATAAGTTTATTTTAACATAACACACAGGCTATAATATGAGATTAGCTCATGCCGGATCACAAATAAGTAACAAACATCAGGTGTTGCGTTATTTATGGAATTTAATATACAGACAATCAAGTTTCCATCCCTCGCACTTCCCATTCCCCCTCCTCCCCCTCTCCCTTTCACCCCAACTCTCCTTCTTCACCCGCTTTCTCTCCCCTCTCTCTCTCTCTCTCTCTCTCTCTCTCTCTCTCTCTCAAGGACGTAAATGATACCCTCTAAAATACGTAATTAATAATATGCGATTGTTTTGAATTTACATATACATAATAAATGTTAGGGATGACTAAAATAACAAACATATATTGATTAGGAATAGGATAACAAGCGAGGCAGCGAACAATACCTGTTGCTCGCTGCCTCGCTAGTTATCCTATTCCTACTTAAGCTACGATTCCCGAAGAACACGTCTATATTTGTTTGTATATATATTAAGTGTAACAATAACACTTAGGATTCAAATTATTTGTGTTGGCTTAAGGAATAAGTTGAATAATACATATAATTATGACCTCCACAATTTGTAATGTTTGGGGAGACGGCGCTTCAACCTCTCTCTGCCCATCACATGCAAGCACCAACCCACCCACATTAACACAGGATACAAAACACACACACACTCACACCCGATAACATAAAACGCACATCACACACATGGGGGGGGGGGGGGGGAGATCCGTCGCCGCCCTAATATAAGTTGGAAAGTGTTTAAATCAGCTCCAACGAGAATACAGGAGGTAGTTGATGCAGCTTGTGGGTGGAGATCATATTGACTGAATAAATATAAATTGTAAATGTTTACATTTAAGAACCCTTTATATATATTATATAATGTGTATGTGTTTCCAATGTTCACCGTAACATAATGATGGTGAAATAATACATATTAAATTAAATTCAAGGTAACATACACAGAGCTATAGTATACTTTTAATTATGTTTGGAGGATAATTTAAACAATTCGAAGTAAAAAATATAAAAGCCTAAACAATTTATATCAACTTTAAAACAACATAACCAGATTGCTTGGATTATCGTTAATCGTTCAATTCGATGACTTACTTTATAGTAAATCATTACAATGGGTAGCGCCGAACTGTTTACTGATAATGGGAAGCCACAGTAATTAAGCTAGTAATTAAGAATCCACTGAGAAAAGTATAATGCAAAAATCATAGCGTGTCATATTACATGTTAAGGTAGATTATGAATTGGTCAACCACAGTGCTGTGAATAGTGGTATGGAAGAAAAAAAGATTTACTCTAATATCAAAAACAAACGTTATTACAAAGAAACACGTTTCGGCTCATCTAAAGTGTTTTTTCTAACTGAGCCGATATTATCTTGTCTTTATGATATATATATTTGGTTATAATTTGGTCCAAGCTAGATTACAATGTGATCCAACTTGTCTTGATGCGTGGATGGTAACATACCGTTTCAATTACTTATATATTTATACGATTGTTCACACTAACCAGGACGCCAAGGTTGGCAACTTTGAGTGTTTTGCAACGGAGCATATCTATTTATTTTCTATAACACATTGTATAAGGTAAAGAATAGAATACGAGTTAATAATTGAGAATCAGTAAAGGTAAAACGAACAGTATTATTAAAACACCAAAGTAATTTTTATGGACAGCTTTGAACACGATGATGAGGAAAATTATATATTCGGTTAGGAGAGAGAAGGGGGAGAGAAAAAGAGAGAAGGGGAGAGATAAGGAAAGGCAGCAGAGAGAAGGGGAGGAGGAGGGGGGAATGGGAAGTTCGAAGGATAGAAACTTGATTGTCTGTATATTAAATTCCATAAATAACGCAACACCTGATGTGTGTTACTTATTTGTGATCCGGCATGGGCTAATCTAATCATATAGCCTGTGTGTTATGTTAAAATACACTTATTCTGCGTGCTGTTCTAGAACACACACACACACGTACGTTTGACTCCTCCTCCTTCCAACCTCTATATTAACCCCGCCCCTTTTATTAGATGCGATTAAAGGGCCATCTATTAAAAGATAAGTGAACTAACACATTGCCTCAGGCCATGACAACAAGTTATGTCGTAGACTACGTGTTTACTCTCTCTCTCTCTCTCAGGGTCAGGGCCACCACGGCTGTGATAAAGAGCAGTAATTAGTGAAGTAATGCGAGTTACCTGTTACTGTCACACACACACACACACTCAAACACACTGGTAATGGTCCCCCCCCCCCCCCCCCACACACACACACATACACACAGAGTAATTAGTGAAGTAATGAGAGTTACCTATTACTGTCACACACACACACACTCAAACACACTGGTAATGGTCCCCCCCCCCCCCACACACACACATACACACAGAGTAATTAGTGAAGTAATGAGAGTTACCTATTACTGTCACACACACACACACACACACACACAGTCAAACACACTGGTAATGGTCCCCCCCCCCCCCACACACACACATACACACAGAGTAATTAGTGAAGTAATGAGAGTTACCTATTACTGTCACACACACACACACTCAAACACACTGGTAATGGCCCCCCCCCCCCCCACACACACACATACACACAGAGTAATTAGTGAAGTAATGAGTTACCTATTACTGTCACACACACACACACACACACACACACACACACACACAGTCAAACACACTGGTAATGGTCCCCCCCCCCCCCCCACACACACACACACACATACACACAGAGTAATTAGTGAAGTAATGAGTTACCTATTACTGTCACACACACACACACTCAAACACACTGGTAATGGTCCCCCCCCCCCCCCACACACACACATACACACAGAGTAATTAGTGAAGTAATGAGAGTTACCTATTACTGTCACACCTGTACTGTACATGGTAATGGGAGGGTCACGGACCTTAATTCACCTCCAAAGTAACTTATATATTTGACTGCAAAATACAACCGTCTAGGGTTAGTTAGCATAACATTATCAACATGGAATATATTGATAGTTTTCGACTATTCAACTATAGGATATCTGTCATATTCTTATTAAAATTCGTCTAGATATTGTTCAAGTTGAAGGTTTAGAACACGGCTGAAAATCCCAGATAAGCCTACACACTGCAACAAAGATATAATTAATTATCATAGGCTTTCTACACATCAATAAATTGGCAAGGGAAATTATACGAATTAACAGCACGTTTCCAATGCACTTCATTTCCAAAATACTAACATTTGAAAACAACTCCTACTGAGATTCCAAACGTTCGTAAAATGAAAGGGGCACAAGCCTAGTTGCCTTAAGGCGGGTCACCGGTTTTGTTTATCTTTCTCTCCTTTTTTATCTTTCCCTGGCTTGTATCCATTCGGCCCCATTCAACCAACTGTTTTAAGACGTTTATCCCCATCCAGGTGTCGATTTCTTCCTGGCGAGCGATAGCGAACCAGCATTGTATGGAGAAATCCGGCTTCGCCGGAGACATTTGTCTATCGAAAAATGTACACATTTAGCTTGGTGTCAAAACAAAAATATATATATGCTGGCTCGCTACAGCTCGCCAGGAAAATATTGACACCTGCAGATGGGGGTAAACATGTTAACACGGTAGGCTGAATGGGGCCGAATGGATACAAACCAAAGAGAGAGGGAGAGAAAGAGAAAAAA